>JAEIHY010001611.1:0-16588 GCA_018904565.1 Drosophila tsacasi
GCAGCAACAGGACAATAGCTAATAATCGCGAATGAAATGAAATCTATTTGAATAAATGATTACATTGGGAGGGGAAATACAAAAGCTTTTCTGAACAAAAGAAAAAAACTTGTTGTCCTGGGTGCGTGGCAGCAGAAATGGCGGGGTGCGGAGTGGGCACGCGCGAGGGTCCTTGATGAAAGGACTCAGAACTCAAAACTGAGCCGGCGGCACTGCAAATTACGGGAGCACACTGTACCAAAAGGCCGTAACCAGTAAGTATGTATCTTTGCTTACCACAATATTATATTATATATTATATATATATATAATATTTAATATTTCTATTATACTTTCGTGAAATATTTTATTTATTTATTTTTAAGACCATAAAGCTGCCCTGCTAATTAGCCTTTTTTATTTCACTTACTCCATTGTTAACATTTATTTTTATTTTATTTTAAATATCAGAACATATTTTTATATATACTTACATATCCCCCGACTACCATTAAATACCGCTGGCCGCACGCGCTTCCAGTCTTTCCCCTTATTTTAAGTTTCTCGCAGGTGTCAAGTTAACTGGTTGTCTTGCTCCTCTTATATCATCAGGAACTGGATCTAGAATTAAGATCATAATTTTATTTACTATTAAAAAAATACTTTTAAAAGAGGAAGGGAAGGGAAAATTAAATTTAGGTAAGATTTCTTGGTAACAGCTTTAAATATTTGATATAGTTAAAAATATTTGCTGCAAGGAAATTCCTTTCCTGTATCTAAGGCTGGGAAAGTCCCTAATATAGTTTAAGTCGCTAATATAAGTTGTAAGAACCTTTGTATATTTTATTGGAAGGCATACATCTTTGTTAAAATACCATTTGGCTTTACAATTTGGCATCCTTTTGGCTAAAGTTCTTAGGATCTTTAAAATACTTGAGCACAAACTGTGCCAAAATGTCCGGACAATTAACAAATAAATCAAGGTCCTTGGTCGTCTTCAATGCAGGATTTTAGAATGTATCCTTGGCTCGCTGAGTACTCTATTTTTCGAAATCAGCGAGATCAATTGGTAAAGGTTTGCCGCTATACAAATGTTCACCCTTTTAGAGTTGTTCCTTTGTTCGAAAACGCACCCCCGCTTGCCTAGGAAAATAATGCTGCTTTTTTGATTCCCTGATTTCTGTGTCAAGCGATGATATCCTGCCGAATTTTGTTTGCCAAAAGCGGAATACGAAATTCACGCACCGCTGAATCCTTCTCCGTTCCATGTCCCTTGTCTTTTGTTCTGGCAGCCTACAAGCTGCGGTTAGACAGGATCTCGGCTCCGACGAGGATTTAAATGCACTTGAATGATCCTCTCGGAGTACGCAGGGACCTCGGGTATGCGTCAAAAGTGAATTGCAGCTCGGGGATTAGCCGGCAATTGAAGTCCACCGCCACCGCGCCCTGACTGGAATAATTTCTTGAGAGGATTCCATTCCGTTAACTCTACACTTTTGGCATGAGACCAGGGACTCCAAGGACTGCAGCCTGCAGCTGATAAGACACGAGTGCGAGGACGAGTACAGGCCCTCTCCAGCCTGTCCAAGTACAAGTTATGACTTTTCTGATTAGATTAGAGACTAGCCGCAGCAGCTGCCACCGATTTAGGCCTCATAAATTCATAAAATGTTGCCCCCAATCCGTGAAATATTATTTATGTGAACATTTTAAATTTGTTTTATTTCTGTAGCTCATTTTCTGCAAGCTTAATACACTTTTATTGGGACAATGCCAGGGGATCTTACAAACTGCTGACAAATTGTTTCCAAAAAAGGGACATGCTACTGGTCCCTTTAAAAAATGATATTTGGTACTTTTTCCTGAATGGCCTGTGATTGATCAGAAATGATCTTTTCTTTGGCAATTTCATGGAATTTCAATTTGAGTTGTTTCTTTTTTTATAAAATCAGGACAGGAGGCACCTCGATCGAGAGGAGGGAGTGATGCCTGTTCGACGTCGGCGCAGTGTTTACACAGAACATGACCAAACACAGTGGGAATAGAACGGGAGACAGAACAAACGCCCCGTGGAAACAATTGTCTCCTGTCCCCCTGCCCCTGCCTCTGGCTCTTTTATTAGTTTGCTTTTTTTTGCACTTGTTTGTATTTCTGATCAATTAAAAATGTGATCCTTAGGACCATTGTTCCGTCCACTGCTTATTCACAGTAGTTCGTGATATTTGCTTTTCCCTTACTCAATCCCCGGGTCTGTGTTGAATTTGCCAGGCATGTCCTGCCGGGATCGATCGATCGCCTGAATGCGCCCACATGCTGTGTGTTTGTGCTGCCAGGCAGGCACTGTGGAAAATCGGGGAGAATTGTGCATTGTTGTGCAATTTCCTCGGTCTCCATTCTTGGCCATTATGCGCTTTTCACAGAAATTTCTTGGCAAAATAACGAGAGTTCCATCTTCTGGCGTTCTTGATTCGCACTTTGTAGTACCCTGTGCTGTAGAACCAGCATTCGTGTCAATCCAGATATGCCTCGAAGCTACTAGCTCCTCAATTTTGAGCTAACTGGAGGAATAAACACAATAAACTACTTTCTATTGTAGGTTCTAACTATAATATTTATTTGCTAATCGAAATATTAAAGAATACAACAAAAATATTACTAATTTTTGCTGAAATGATAGAAAAAACCTAGGACTAAATTTCGTTGTTATTGGTGAAATATATATTCTAATTCAATCAAATCAAAAACCCTATAGCGGGGTATTTTCAAGTCGACCATCTACTCCTCGATTTAATAGCAATCTTTTCCCGTGCGTCTTGGCCTATATGCAATGGTGCCCAGGACATACTTATACATACAGCCTTAATGTTTACGTGCAGGACTTCTGTTTTATTTGTGCTGGCTCTGTCTAATCCTTTTTGAGACTCAGCCAAAACATTTTCTTAGCTGCAGCTCCTAGGATCAGGAATATTGCGCAAATATTGCAGAATGGCAGCCTGTATCGATAAGATATATCGTCCTTTTTCGCATTGTTCTGGGTCAAGCCACAAAAATGGAACTCAGAGAAAGAAAGATAGTCTCAGCTTCTGGGAATCCATTTCGTCCTGTCAATTCTCTCACGTTTGCTTTGGGAAAAGGTTTTCCACAACTGCTCAGTGCGTGATGTTCGATCGAATGTTGCGATTTTGTGGCATTTCGTTGAGTTGGTCGTTTTTTATGCAATTTTCTTTCCCGCCGGCTTAGAGTCTGTTCTTAGAATTGTGAAAGGATTAATGGGGAACCATTTTTTTTACGAACATTCGGCTTATTTGTATCTGAAAAAGGGTCTGGTTTTTATCAATCTCCAAAATATTGATCCATTTTCCACGTATTTATCTCAATATATTTTTGTTATGCAACTTAAACAGAGTTTGAGCCTGTAACTTAATCACTGGACTAAGCACTTGTGCTTATTTCATTTCTGTATAGTTTTTGCCTTATTTGCAGAACTTCCACATCTGTTCAAGCATTGAATTTCGTTTCCGAACCAGGAGGTTGCCTGAATTATTAGAGCACTTCCGATGTAAGATTCAAGATCCTGTGTCTTGCTCCGTGTCCCGTGTCCTGTGTCCCATGTCGCGTGTGTCTCGCCGACACTTGAGACTTGAGAGTCGGAGTCCTTATCAAGGCGGCGGCTTGTTTCTCAAAGGGAAGCGCAGGAGCAGCAGCAGACCAGTCTCTCTTCAGAGGACAGCGCCGACAAGTGTCCTCTGGCTGACTTCGATGTTTGTTTATTTAACTGTTCACAAATTAGATTCCCCGGAACGGGGCCCTATCTATCCACTTGACCATTTGTATTTCGGGACGCGCCTATTTAGATAAGAGTCCTCTGAGTCGAGTCGTCTGAGCTGCCTTTCGAATCCGATCTGTGGATCTACATTCGGCCCAGCAGGCCGCCGCAGGTCGCCGCCGGCTGATCCCGTCCAAATCCCGACTTAATTGTTAATGCTGAGTGAGATGTTCTGTCTGGAGCCGGGAGCTGTGAGCCGGGAGCTGCGGAACGGGCCTGAAACATTTAGCCAGCCATCAGGAGAGCGCGAGTAGAAACCACTAATTAAGTCATTTTGCCAGCTCGTTACATGGACAGCGAAAAACAGGAGCACACTGGGGAAAAAAGTATGATAAGTGATAGGAGCGAATGCCTTTCTGACTGGAAATTGAAATTAAATAGATTGAATCTAAGAACAAGCAGGGAAAATAGTGGAATGGGTCCTTTACTAGTTAGTCTGCTTAGTAAATGTAATAGTTACTTGAAATAAAGGAAATAATTACCTCTAACCGTAAGTTCAATATCCTTTGTAGATTTTGTATATAAAGTATGGATTTTTGTATCAAAAATTAGCATCATTGTCAGCTTAAAATATTCAGTTATATACAATTGCTATTTTTAGTCAGCACTTCTGACTCATAGGCTTGCAACGAAGTAACCTTTAAAAATCATAAATATATTCTTGGTCAGCATCAACAGCAGAGTCACATGACATGTACGGCCAAAAATTAAATTTTGAAACATTTTGAAACATTTTTTAAGGGGTTACATCGTTAAAATTATAAAAAAATAAAAAAGCTTTGCAATATTTTAAATTTCAAATTTTAGATTGCAGATTAGTTAGCCTAATAAACATTTTTGACTCACCCTTGATCGATTTCAATTCCAAACTGCAAGAATATACAGACTTCGGCTACGCGAAGATAACTTCTTATTAAGAATCAAAACTCATATTTTTAGGGAGAAATGTAATTAATAAGTTTTACCTTATTTATTTAACTATTTATTGTTTGTGGGAGATATTATTGAGAAGCAGAAACCAGAGTTTTCCCTATTTTTTCAAGTGCCACGAATGCTCTAGGAGATGCCTTAAGAACGCGGCTGCATAAATTCTGCATTCAAATGCAGCTCTCGCGTTCGCAAATCAGTTTTATAATGGGCCAAGACCGCGGATCGCGGATCGTGGCCTTTGTGGTGGTTCGGTTGCATCGTTTGATGTGCTCGGCGCTATCTGGGAACTTTTTAGGCTAAGGGCGGAGGAGGGGCAGCGGCGTGCGATAAACTGGCCAAGATTGTTGGCGGCTAATGAAGGCAGCGCGTAAAGTGCATGATTGGCATAGACCACACATTTAGCCGCTGGAAGTGAGTGAGCAAGAAGGAGACTCAGCGCTGCTGCAGCCGCTTCCGAAACATCCTTCATTCCTCCGACTCCTTTGGCAGTTAGAAGAGGATGCCACGGATTCCCTTTCCATTTTGGCTGTCTTGTTAGGCTAATTGATTTGGCTGCCAGCCGAAAAAGGAGGACCACCTGTATTTCCCTTAATTTCTTGGGTCTTTACTTGTTTTTTTGCAACTTGGAGAGCCGATGACAAGGCAGCTCAATTAATCAGGCAGCGAAAGGATACGCACAGGTGTCTGCATCGGGAATCGCTGCCTCGATTTCCCCAAATCGTTTTATGTTCTTTCCCGGAATGTCCGCCTTCGTTGGGCTGTCGATGTCAACATATCAATTTTGGCCTTCGCTGTTATCATAGCGAAAGTGAAACCCAATCCGGGAGATTCCCATCTATTTTGGCTACTGATTGCACAATAAAACGCCCCCACAGCATCCAACTCTATCAACTGCTCTTATAAATCAAGGAGCATGGCCCGGGAACCACCTACTGTTCGGAGCCAGCACACACCTGCGCCCCTGGAAAGACACGGATTCAGTAGTCTTTGAGGACGACATTACAGGTATTGCAAGTGCTACCTGAACCGTATCTCGGCGATCTGCATCAGCCTTCGGGTTAATTAGAATCCAGCTAGATGTCCCAGGGACTCGGCGGCCCATAAATTTATCGCTTTGTTGATGTTATTATTGTCATCGTCGCAGCGGGATGGAATGAGGTCCTTTAGGGGCGATCTCTCCATCTCCAGCCTCCTTACTTAATGAAAATATTTTGTACCATAAATTACAAATTTCCTCTATACAGATGCTGTTGAAGTAGAAACTTTAGTAGGGTGTCGATAAGGGCGTTCAAGGGAAAAAAGGCTTTCATATTTAGAGATTTAAGGTATAATTAAAGGCCCTTATCTGTGGACTCCTTCAGAAGTTCGAACCGCATTCAAAAATTATATAAAACATATAAAAAAATATCTTGAGCTAGCTAGTTAATATTTACTGTAGCTAAATCAGCAGTTGTATAAATAAGTTAAAGAGATTTATGTAACAATCAATAGCCATTCTCTTGAGACTTCTACAGTACTATACAAAAACATAATTCTCTTGAATTATAATTATAACTACTTTAATTATTAAAAGTGTTCATCGTTTCCATAATTAAACCGGGCAACCCGCCTGCCCCAGTATTTCCCCTAATGAATCGAAAAAGGATCCCCTGAGCGGGCTCCTGAGTCCTAGCTCCCCCTCTCTCTGATCACTTTTGGCCCGCGGCCGAGGTAAACGGTAAATGTTGCACCTGCCCCACGAAGGGAGCGCGACGATCCTGGCCCGGTGCTGGTGCTGGTGCATCCTCTCGCGATCAGAGCAGCTGCTCCTGCTACAGGTGCGCGTGTGCCAAGAAAAGGAAGAGCAGAACCCTTGGAAGGAGCCAGAGAGAGAGAGAGAGGGAAATGTTGATAGAGACGACGACTTAATGAAGTGAAAGCGAGATGGATGCAGCGAGCGTGTGCCCGATGTATATCGCTCCATCTAATTTGCATAATCCCCGACTGTCCCGATTCGGGAAAGAAAAGAGTATCTATGTATATATCAACTTGATTAAAATTTTATTATATTTTTTAACAATCTCGCCGACTTGCGTTACGTGACGTCAGCGTGTGTTTATTAAGAAATTTCCTGCTGCCCCGACATCGAGCGGAAATCAGAAAAATGAGTCCGTTTTCCGGTGAGATCTGAAGAAAGGGGGAAATCGCCAGGGCCTGCTTGCCAAATTGAAATGCAATAAAATTTACACTAGCTGCAACAATAACAACAGCAATTACGCTGCACTTGAACAGCGTACTGCTTGCATAAGCCACAAAGGCCAAAACAACAACTTTCAGACCGAGACCCAGACCCAGACCCGGATCCAACGTCGACTTTTGTACACCACACAAAATAGTCGGATTTACAGGAAGGGTAATGCTTGAAAGCATTCCAAATATATATTCATAAAGTACTAAATATCAAAATAGTAAAATTCGATTAATATATTGACCGCCTAAAGTATTTATTTTATTCATTAGACAGAATTATTTTCAAATTGCAGTGCGACAGAGGTAGACAAATACATAAACAAATATTGTAAAATGCTAAAATCATTTAAGGCTAGAACGATTAATTTAAAAAACAGAATTTACAAATATTGCATCTGATACTTTTGCCACCTGAACTGAAGAAGAGATGCCATCCAGAAGATACAGATTCAGCGGGATCAGACGTTGAACGTGGAAAGAAACGACGCTTTCCGTTAACATCAATCTTGCAGATCAGACAGAAAGGAGGCTGTGGGATTGGGATAGGGATTGGGACTTGGATTTGGCGTCCAAGGGAGATCCCCAGTGTGTGTGTGTGCGGATGATAAGCTGCTCGTCTAACTAAATGACCCGAGGACTATTGTGATATTTTATTGTATTAAATCGCATCCGACACACACAAGCACCAGGCCCAGCCAAGCCAAGGCAGCAGAAAAAAAAAGCAGAAGCAAAAGCAGGCGGATATCGCTAAGTTGGGGGAGAATATATATACATATATCAATTCATATATACATATGTATGTGGAGATGGCCAGGGAAACCAGACGGTACAAGGCAGAGAGCGGGATGGAAGCTTGAGGTTGAATGGTCGACAGACAGGAAGCGCCGACTTGCGCCAATCTCTTAAGCGTGTTATTAGTGTTTCGGCATATTTATTTATTATCATTTTCGCTACGAAACTTCCAGCTTCCAAGCTGAGTCTGCACGCAGGGAGAGATGACAAACAGAAAAGGTAGAGGAACACAAAGAGTACAGGTTGGAAGGCGATTATAGAAGAGCATTATGCGAATAAGGGATACCTTTTTCTGTTTGCGAATAATGGTAAAAGCGATCTGTTAATGCAAAATGGTTGCTGCTTCTATTGTACATTGCAGGCAAAGCGTGGAAGAGCGAGATAAGGCAATAGGGCACTCACGTAAATAAATGTTCTAAGATCTTTCCAAAAAGCAAGCGGTCTCAAAAAAAGAGCGACAATTATCGTAATTATAATAGATCTCTCAAGATATCGCAATTTCCATTCGTAAGCAATCGGAAATTCCTCTCAACAGAGCGCAAAGAGAGAGTCTAACTGCGATTGCATATACAAAGGATTACTATCTTATGAGACAAAAAATTTATGTTCCTCAATTTATAGGGAACTTTTGTTTCTGAAATTATTGAAAGCACATCATTGCCTTACAATTCTTCAATTGCTGGGTAGTAACTCTTGATGGATCTGTCGGAGCTCAATCAAGCCCTTTGATTACTTAACTTGCCCCATCGCGGATTGCTCTGTTCGGAATGCCACATTGATGACATAACTGGTGTCCGGGGTACACCGTCAATAATTTTTACATTTCAAAGTGCAAGTGGTGAACTTGAATTGGACCATCGGGAATTGGAATCGCAGTTGGAATTGGATTGGATGCCGGCACAGCCATTCCAGATGCAGGCAGGCTCCCAAGCCCAAGTTCAAGATCATTGACCGCGTCCAGCTCATGAACATCAAACGGACTGCGGCTATGGGGACAATTAGTTTAATTATGCCGCCACAGGGAGGGGGTAGGGCGAGTAAACCGGCGAAGGGTTGGGTTCATTGGGCAGTTTTTGGGCATGAGGTGACAACGATGCGACATGATGAAGCGCTCCAACTGGCCCCCCTCCGCTGTGTTAGACAGTTGCGACCACAGCTAAAGGAGTACTGGACTATAAGATGTTTCACCGGGAAGTCAGAAGCAGGTCTTGCTCATGGTTAACCACGTTCTTTATTCCGTTTTAAAGGCAATTTAATATTTATTTTATATTTGATATTTAAGTAGAACTTATTCCCTCGGCCCCTACTGTGTGCTCTCGGTGCTCAGCCCGTCAATTGGGCAATTTCAGCTGAAGTGCAACTTGTTAGCACACACCGAGCGGGGATCCCGCATGCGGCGGCGACGTCATCTCAGCTGTCAGCCCGTTGACGCAGCCAAGTCAAGCCAGGTCCCGCACCAGCCCCAGCCACAGCTCCAGCTCCAGCTCCCTGAGCTCGCTTGGATGGCAGGCAGTCTCGTCTCCATATCATTAGTTGTAATTGATCCTGTGTGATCTTTTGATTTTGCGTCAACGCTGACGTTTTGCATATGGACAGCGCCGATCCTAAACACCAGCAGCGACAGGGACAGGCAACATCAACGGGTTCTGAGCTGCTCCTGTTCCTGGTACTGGCACTGGCACTGGGACTGGGACTGGGACTCGGACTGGGACTGGGAACCGCCCCTCATTAACATGATCATCAACGCTGTCGTATTTGCTCTCGTCTGCCGGCAAATTAAAAAAGAAAAACAAGAAGTAAGGAAGGCAATATACAACAAAAAAGTTATACAAAATGAGAGAAGTAAAACAGTTGGGAAAGCATAGTTCGAACAGAGGATACCTAGGGCTTACAATTTATGTTTTCAAAGCATTCGAAATGTTGTTTATAAATTAAAATAATACATTAAAATATTTTAAAGGGTTTCAGCGAAAGTATTAGGCTGTTTTCGAGGGGGTTTTGAAGCGGTGTTTTTAGGAGAGATTTAAGACGAGATTTTGTCTAGTGTTTTCAGATTTTGTTTAGGTTTGCGTTTGTTTTTAGAGGTTATGGTTAATCTACAAGTGAACTTTTTGTTACAGATTTCTAAGATTTGTTTAATCTAACCGAGATCCCTATCTACCCCCAATGAACAATAGCTGGGAAGAGTGGCGGCTCTTTACTTTGCATGCGGCCCACGTCGCGATCGCGTTGCGTGCGCCTCGCGAGACGCCGCCGCCTCTGTCCTCATTCCTTCCCCTGCCATTTCCCAGTGCTTTCCAAGCCAAGCTCTACCCATGCCCCAAGACCCATCTTCACACACCCGAAAGACGAGCAGGAAACCCCCCATTGGTCCTGTCCCGCTGCGCATTTATACTGGTGCCCAGTGCCCCTTCGTAATTGTCCAGAGAGGAGAGATCCAGGTCCTTGGCATAATTTAAATAGTTACTGCGGGCGAATACTTGGCTAAGTGCTGTCGTCGTGAAGGACTGCAAGGACTTTTCAATTTGCATTTGAACAACTGATTCCCGTCTTCGTGCTCCAGCTCCTTCTCCTTTAATGTTTCAATTTATGAGCTACAAATGCCTTTCCTTTGGGGAAATGGTCTCTTCAAATCCCAGAATCCCCGTCAAAGTTTACCCCATGGCGAGCATTTAGTGTCATTTTGCTAATGGCTTTTAAATTGGTTCAATCGATTGTGGCCCCAGTTGGTTTGTCCGTTTTTTTTCAGCCAATTCAAATCGAAGTTCAAGTTAAAGAGTCTTCCAGAAAGGCGACTGTTTGATTATATCATTAACATAATGGTCCCGGGATGGTTAACTCGCATTCACGACAGGGAATGTTGTGGCTTCCGTTGCAGGTTCTATACCCTCGCCTTTCATATTTTCTTTTCATGTAAAAATACAGGTTTTATTTTTTTTAGTTGGACTCTGATTAGAGATTGATTTTTCAACAGAAAAAAAGTTTTTTTTTACTCTAGATAAGCTACTGTTCGGCCTGGCTTGTCCAGAGTCCAATTCATTTCCGTTAATCGCGATCTGGCCAAAAAGGTAGGCTTCATTTGGCTCTTACGACTGGCTCTCTCGCTGCAGTTAATGTTTTTCCTGGGAAGCGATGGCAAATGTGAAGCGCCGTTAGGCCTGAGGCAGCCCCCCAAACCTGATATTCCCTTAGACTGGGGCTTGAGGCCTTCTCTTGACGCGGGCTGGGCGTAGTCAAAGCCAAATAAAACAAACGGTACCGGTGGCCAGGAAGCCTCAAATGAGGAGGCCTCTCCAGAGGAGAGTGACTGACATCAGACAGAGATCATCGGCTATCGACAAAGGGATCAGTAAATTTGTGAATTTTTACGCTGTGGCAACACGCGTTGTCTTAATACGAGTAATCGGGATCGTTTCGGGGCACAGAGAGAAAAGGCTATATGTACCTATGCTCTTAAAATAGTAATATATGATTACAATACATTTTATTATATTCTAAAGTATATTATATTATATTATTATACTATAAATTAATATGAATATATTAAAATTACAAATCAAACTTCCTAAATATTTTTGTAAATTAAAATGATAATAATATAACTAATGCACTTTCCTAATTTTAAGAAAAAACCGAATGAAGTGTTTAAATAAAAATCAACGGTATTTATTTCCGTGTGTCCCCACTAGTGATTATGATTATGAGGCCACGAAATGGCAGCCAAAAACCCAAAACTAAAGCCGCGCGAATCTCCTGCTCCTGTTGATGGTGTTGATTGTGCGGCAGTCAAGTGTAAGCTGCACATTAGTCAAAGGGAAAGAGAAATATATATACACAAAAGTCGGTTGTGGAGCCGTGAGTCGAGAGTCGGGAGAACTTAAGCGGCTTAGGTCCATGAATGAAACGCATCGAAACCCGATTGCCAAGCGAAACTGGAAATGCAGCTCAGAGCATTCAGTGGGGCCTCTGTGGGAAGAGTCCACTCACTAAGGGATTCCTTATGATTAAAATAATATAAAGCTCTTGTTCCTTGTTTAAAATATAGAAAAGGAAGCGATAGTCCTTGCTCATTTTATTTAGATTAATAAATAAATCACATTTAATGACTGCATACTTTTAATAATATTTAGATATATATTAAATGATTTGTGAGAATTAGATTCGTTAGGCAAATTTAAATTTAAATCTCTCTATAGAGTATTCATACATCAGCCATTCCGGAGTAGAAACCTCCTTTCCTGTTTTAATTATAAAGAACGGCGGCAGCCGAAAGACCTGGGATCCGGGTTTGTGTCTGGTCTGACTGGAGCAGGAGAGCCATTCGTAGTCGCTCGGGATCTGTTTCGATCCGTTCTTAAATCCACTTGTTCAAACGCTGTGTTGATATTCATATGCTTTGTCAGTTGATTCGCTAATATGACGTCTGATGCGGCTGCGAAAATTTGCACTTTTGACTTGGGCGCACCGGACTTTTAATTTGGCATCAGTGGATCCGTGGGTCCGCAGACCGATCCCAGCCAGGGCCACGGCCACAAAATAAATAAACCCTGAATAATGGGCTAAGCTACCTCAGCAGCCGCCACACATGCTCGATCTGCTGCGGAATCTGGGCCCTGCCCTCCCAGTCACTCATTATACACAATTTTGACTGGAACTGGGACTGGGAGTGTGTTTGATTTGGAGGCGATATTTGATGGTGATGCTGCACGTGTTGCAAGGGAAGTGGCTCCATCCTGCTCCATGATGTGTTCGCTCGCTCATCAGCGATAATGACGGGCAATTATATAGAGCGCACCTTTCACAGGACTTTAGAGTGGCTCTCTCTCCAACCTGGCCCTGCTCTGCGGCATCCAGTTTTCCCGACTCCTCTGCCAGGATTTATGTCAGGAGTCCGAGACGGAGTCGCGTGGCCGCAGTTGTCACTGCCCACATTGATATATTGGCCTTATTGCCGGTTGTGAATTAATTTCGATTTCTGTTCGGATTCCGATTCCGATTCCCGTTGCCATTTTATTTTTATTTCTTATGTGGGCATCATATCTAATGCCGGGGCTCACTTCATTAGGCATTCGGATCTTTTAATTATGCCCGGCTCGCCAGTAGAATTTTAATTTGGACGAGGATGAGGACGTCCAACTCCAACGCCAGAGAGTGTGCAATTCATTGTCAGCAAACAAATGCGAAACCCAGGTGATGAATGCTCTGCAGCCACGCAAAGCTCTCGGATCGGAATCGGACCAGGACTCTAAGGCGCATTATGCCCCCAAATTAATTTATGTGAGCCTGAGCCCGAGCTCCACTTGCAGTGCTCAACACCAGCAGGAGAGAAGTGCACGAGTCTTACTGGGATGCATCCTGTAGGTACTTGCCCAGAGGCAGGGCGTATGGGATTAGCCAGAAGGTTGACCGGAGAGAGTTGTATCCTACGTCTAAAAATATATGTTAATAAATATATTTTTGGGAAAACTTGAACGAGAATTGTAACGGAGTTTCATATTATTGTAATCTATTAAATTAAAAATCAAATAATGATTTTAGAATTTATAAAAAATGATCTTATTATGCTTAAATTTGTCCTTTATATTTGATTATTTTATTTTACATTTTTGTTATTACCACACTCGTATTAAGTAGTAATAAAAGTGGTTATTTCTGGCTTTTCAATTTTCAGAATTTAGTTTTTAACCTATGACAGCCTTTCCCACTCTCCGCTAGGTGTCGCAGTGGTAACAGGTACCCCTTGGGTCGAAATATCCCAGCGATTCATTATGGCATTCCTGGCTGGTTCACACCGCAATTTGTGCCGGGGACTCCGTATACCGAGCTTGGTTTGTTTGTTTGTTTCTGCGGCTGATCCCGATTCCCGATGCCCGATCTGGACCCAGGAACCATTCCTATCCCACTGCTCCTGCTGCTGCTGCAATTACGCGCTGCACTTTGATTCCCAGCTCCTTGGAATACGGGCCGCGGATGCCCCGCGCCCCGTCAACACACAATTCAAAATGTTCGTGTTTAAGCGCTATTAAGTGGCAAAAATCGCGCGCGCATCAAGTCGAAGACAAGCATGCTGGGCTTGGCGATCCGCCTTTGGAATGGGCCAAGCACTGGAAAATAAATCGTAAAGGGACCTTCAAATGCATCTGGAATATATGAGCAAATAATAAATATCGAATACGGACTCATTTCTCTCCGTGCATAATGGGCATCGAGTGGGGCAAACTGTCGACGTGGCCACGCGCATGCCCAGTGAATGAAGTCTTGAGTCCGCTGGTTAAATCTCTCAGCCGCCTGCGTGTTGCTTATAATTAAAAAAAACATGCTCAAGGAGCACGGTGGGGGGAGCCGTGCCTCCCGTCACCGGGA
Organism: Drosophila tsacasi; assembly: GCA_018904565.1. NCBI lineage: Eukaryota > Metazoa > Arthropoda > Insecta > Diptera > Drosophilidae > Drosophila > Drosophila tsacasi. Next base: position 14,120 of record JAEIHY010001611.1, read on the forward strand.
CGACTTCGGAGGGTTTGGGCTTGCGCTTGGGCTTGGGTCTAAGCTGAGGGGCTTTGCAAACAGCAAACTCAACTTATTTGCCTTTCCATTGAAATAATTAGTTCAAAGTTAAATATTGACTGCCCAGCCGGGGCACCCAGCCCCAAGCTGAAAAAGATTTCGGGCGAAACCGATCCCAATCCTCGGGGAAGCGGTGGCTTTATCGCATTTAGGCGCAGAATTAATCGATTTGCGGGTGCGAAAACATTGGTGCGGCTTTAATTGATGCCAGTTCATCACGACAAAAAGGGAGCCGGGCAGGGTGCCGAGTGGAGGCCTTGATTGGCTCCGGTCCACTCCACTCTGCTCCATGCCAGGCAATCGATGGCTTATCGATGGTGTTGACAATTTGTGCGACACCCAAAGACTATCGTTTATCGATTAATTTTACACTTAAGGCAAGAACGATTTTTATTTCCTATATGTATAGTAATGTTTGTTTAGTTTTTATAATCTGTATATGTTTTATATATACCACTAAGGTCCACCGCTTCCTCTGTGGGAACAATAATGGGTATGGAGCTGGTGCCACAAAGGACTCTCCGCTCAGTAGGAGCGATGCAACGAGGCTGAGGCTGCGGCGGACAGTGTGTGGTCCAGGACCAAAACCAGCATTAGCAACAGGATATGCTGCCCAGAGGACAATGCACGGCCATGAATTGCATAAAGACTACGACGAAGAACAACTCAATTAACTGACCCGGCCGAAAATGCATAAGCAGGCAGTGACCCGAGGAAGTCCGCTGTCGGGGTTTCCGGGCAGGAAAAAAACAATATATATAAGTACATAAAAATACGAGAACAGAAATAATTGAATTGTCCGGCACAACGAGTGAATGGGCATAGTGATGAGTCTGCTGAATGGCAAAGATCCCACACACGAGGGCGAGGGAGCCATCGAACTTGCGCTTGGAACTTAATTGTGCAGATCCTTGGTCCAGGATGTCCGGATGTCCGGTAGCCAGGAGCCAGGATCAGCTCAGAACAGAGCCCAAGGAAACCCTGATCAGAGCCCTGAGTGGGCTACTCAATAAATCTGGCAGAGAAAAGCGCGAACAAAATCATCTATGTCCCCACCAGTCCCCTAAAATCCACAAAAATCCATAGACTTCATATATCGTTGATTTCTCCGGGCTGGTTGACACGCGTTGGCATTTCCCTGAAAAATCCTCAGAGGTCAGGTCGAGACAATGCCCGAGTCCGGTAAACAAAAACATCCATTGTCCGACGATCTTTGCGTGTGAAAAGTGCACAATGCACAAATACGTTTTCAATTAGTAATTTACGATTGTCCGGCTTTTGTTTGGTGCAGGGCTCCATGTTTCTTCAACCGTGCTGCACATCAAATCCATTTCGAATTTCCCCTCTTTTTCGCTACAAAATTAATTGTTATTTTTTGGCCTGTCAAAGTCAATAGACACCCGAAATGAAAATCGATCATAACTAAGCCAAAAATGCACAAGTTTCAATGCGAAAGCCTGTTATATGTTAGTTTTAAATTTGATTTTAAATCTACATACTAAATTAAAAATCTGTTTAATTAAAATTTTTGTGCATTTTTGGACAATTTTTATGATAAGATTAAAAAAAAATCAGAAATATTTTTTTCTTCTAAACATGGCTAGATCGTCTTAGCTGTTAATGCTGATTAAAAATATATATGATTTATATGGTCAGAAATGACTCTTTCTGTGTTTCTGATTGACATTTTTAAACTAAACACTATCAGATATTATTCGTTTTTTATATGTGGTCAAGTGGGGTCATCCAAATTTTAGGAGTAATTTTTCTGGTATCATAACTACCCTTCAACTTGCCTTAAATGACAAAAATTAGTTCTATTTATTTTCAGTTTTACGTTGGCTATGCTTCTCCGACTACGATTTTTATTAAATTGAAAATTGTTTTTAATTTAAGTTTTTTTGTTAAAAGTTCCATTTTCAACCATGTTTTTGCAACTGTTGGATGGTGTCAAAATTAAATTTTTTTTTTTTTTTTTTTAATCGTACTGGAGAAAAAATTGGTTCAATTCGATGAAAAGTAATGGTAGAAGTTTTCGACAATTTTAAACCTAAACCCTTAAAAATTTCAAAAAATGCGTTAGATTGTTTTTGCTACCGGACTAGGCTTAATCGACTCGACTTTTGATGGTGATCAAGAATATATATGATTTATAGGGAATATTTATGATTAAAATGTTTTATATATAAAGGTACTGGAACACCGACTTAATTTACTTCCTGTTATATCGTTGCACATGCTAGTATATAAATATATAATATTTGGTGCACCCATCTAATCTGTTGATCGCCTGCCTTTCCCTGCAGTTGCAGTCTTTATTCTGCTTCCTGTTTCGCGAAGAGCAGGCCCTCCACAATTAGTCTTAAACTACCATTCGATCCTGGGCAGTTGGCCGTCCGGGGAACTGCT
>JAEIHY010001626.1:0-19170 GCA_018904565.1 Drosophila tsacasi
TTGGTACATGGTATATAACAGTCGTTCACGAACGACTGTACCTTTCTTACTTGTTTTGTTAAGAATTAATTGCTTTAATATATTCATAATATAATATTCATAATACTATACCCTTACATACTAAATCTAAAATTAAACTTTGTATAGACACTAGAGATTCCTATCGAGTAATTACCAGCCAAAGTAAACAGGACAAGGGCCAATGACTGTAATCAACAGACTATTTCAGGTCATCTGTGTCCTTTGTTCGATTTTTTGTTTGATTCGTGCTTCGAGCCAGGTCACGAGACCATCGCCAGGGCTATATATGACTACTATAAACTATAGACCAGACCAGATCAACCGATAGACACGCAGCGGCAACGGCAGCAGAGCGGGAGCCTCAGCGTCGTCGTCGTTGCCACGTCTAATTAGTACTTAACTGGCTCGAACCGTTCGGTTTGGGCTTGGGATTGGGTGACCGACTGACTGACCAACCGACCGAATGACATTATAGTATCGATTCTGACGTCAATTGTTTGAAAATTGCGGTGCTCATTGTCAATGCAATTAGAGGTATTGAACGAATAGATCATGATATGACCAGAGGTGGAAAACGCCGCCTTGCACTTACTTAAGCATTAGTTATCGATACTCCGACCTCTAAAACCTTGAAGGAATCGTTTTGGACATATGTGATTCCAGCCTCACGGATCATGTAAGAGATCATGGGAAAGACCTAGGCCAAGGCACGTGGCCAGAACACGCTATTGTGTACCATAGAAGATAAACACCATGGAGTCTAAGTCCGATGTTTACCCATCCTGTAGCCGTGTATTCTTGTGTATGTATTATGCAATCATCAATGTGTTATTCTTATCTACCGATTGTCGCGTCTGGCTGTCTTGGAAAAGTAAATTATTTAATACTATTCTTCTCTTCGGACTTGTTTTCCATTCCAGGCGGCCTGAAACTCCCCACACTTGCACAAATATCGAGTGAGTGGTAAAAACCCAACACAACCCCCGCCTAGAGTCAATGTGTTTTCACATTTTTTCTTATTTTATTTTTTTATCTTATCTGTCATGCTTTTTATGGTCTTGTTTATGGGTTCAGCACTTTGTTTTTCACAAAAATGTCGAAAAATATAAAGCCAGTCCATCATCAAAGAGGCAACGACGATGGGGGGGCTCGACAAAAGCCAAGCCATTCGATCCTCACATCGGGCGAAAATAAGGCTCCATAAATGTCATTAAGTCATTAAGTTGTCTTAACATTTCGACTTCTCATGGTTATCTTGTTGTTTTTCACAACTTTTTCTTCGATGATTGTTTGGTTAGGAAATTTTGGGCTTTATGATTTCCGATTTGCGAAGAAAGCAGACACAACACACTCTTTATTGGGCTTTGTTAATATTTGCAGACGGCAATGATAAATGGGTGGAGGGGTTAACAATTATAAATTGGTTATTTATTTATCACACAAATTAATATATAGTGCGTGAAGCCTTCAAGGCATACCGATTCCCATAATCATAAACCATATGGTGCCTTTTTACCAAGGTTTTGCTTACATCTCTTGCCTTGGATTAGAGTGTTACTAAAGTCTAGTCTCTGGCTATATTCCAGCTGATAAGTATTATTATGATCTGTGACTGCTTTTATTGTTTGTGCCAGTTCAAATCAATTATTAAATATTAGTATAACCTAAAAACCTTATCAACTTGCTTCAGCGTACGACCTAATCATAGGCGCCAAGTCTTCTATTGTTTTTATTTGTTCCTTCTTCATATTTTTCTGCCTATAGTTGGAATTTGTTTTCTTCTTCATCGATTCAAGTGTACGCAGAAATATATATATAAAAAATCAGAGAGATTAGCATAGAATTTGGAGCGTGTGAGTGGCTGTCATGTACACTTTATAGGGTATATAATGATAATAGGAGCTCTCTGAACAATGGGAAAACGCCTTCGATCGCCTGAGGGCGTAATCGTTGAATAAAAACCGAGAAAAAGCAGTGACGTCACCCAGATCTGGTTGCCTTGATTGATAAGCGATAAAAACACATAAGAATGATTGCTTAAGGAAGCAAAAATCACATACTTCCGCCTACTGAAAGGGTCGTGCCTCATTTATTATTTGTTTTGCTTTATTTTTATGTACTTTGTAAAGCAGGAAAATCACTGAAGCTGTCGCTGTGGCGGTCATCTCGCAGAGAGTCTGCTGCAAATAAATTACATTTTTATTTGACGCGCCTTTGTCTAAAAAGAAATTCAGTTCTTTCTCCGCCCATTTCAATGCTAACGTGACTCAAGTCAGGGAATACAAACCGCAACCGTAATCCGCAATATGTCTGCTCATTTTCCCTACGTGACAACTCAGCTGAATGGGTTTAAGAAAGTATTCTGCTTATATATAAGCACTATACTATATATTTTCGAAAGGAGATAAAAAAAGAGGAAGTGTCCTAAAATATGAATGATGGGCGACGACATCTGGCCGGGGTTAGAGAACTTTTCCGAAATGCGGCTACACCTGGTGGCAAATGTAAAAGGAAATCATGACTTTAAGTGTCGGAAAATGGGATCATGTTTTCAATTTGCAAAATTCTAAAAAAAATTAAAAGATAATGAAAGGCGTAGCTTTGTCTGGCGGCAACAGAAAGAAGAACAGCGAAAAAAAGCCGCCCAAAGCCAATTCCATTTCGGTGATTGCGTGTTGAGTAATTATAATAATTATCGCAATGCAAACAAGCACACAATTCATATATTTTTGAGCTGTGTTGTGTTGCCTTTATTTGCTCATGAATTTTCAAACAATTTATGGCTTTTTTGAAGTGTGGCCGAGAGATAAGCGCGTACAAAACAGTCTGCCATTTTTTTGTAAACAAGACAAAAAGCCTGATAAGCCGCCAGGCAGCGAGTGGGAAGGGAGCCCATAAAAATATCACACACAGCCCCCAAAGTCACATATAAAATTTCATATTTCTTCTTTTTTTTTATTCATCCCACCATTCAAGGTCAAAGAAGCAACAATAAAAGAGCTGAGAAGTTAAAAGCATAAATTCTGAGGCACTCGTACTTTCACAAAGAGAAAGAGAGGGAAAACGCTTCTCTAAGGTGGCTAGAAAGGAATTCGAAAAGTAAGAAAAATAAGAAAAGGAAGAGAATCGAAATGAAATGCGTTTGTTGGTTTCAGCCCAAAGAAAGTGGCAGCGAGAGCAATTCAATTGACCCAAATGACCATTATGGGTGGCAGCTCAGCAGCTCCCAGCCTCAAGTTGCTGCTGCTATTGCAACTGCAACTGCCTTTGCAATTGCCACAGAGAGGCAGGCAGCCCGCCCCACTATCTCTCAATTGGTTTTCGTGGAAAAGGAAAAGTTGATTGACTTTAAATGAGGCAAAATCAAAAAGCATGGCAGAGGCAGGGTAACAGTCTACCGATAAATGTGTCATCAAGTTCCGCTTGGAATTATTTATTAGTGAAGATGGTGAAGGTTTTACAGAAGAATCTGTGTAATAAATTCATAAAAATCAAAGCTCTTGGCTTGATATTCATTGACTCAATTTTCCTGATTTTCTTTAAGACTGCTTTTCCCCTAGGTTAACCCATTTCCGCTACTTGTATACAAGTATATATATTAATCACATTCTGATAGCTACAACTTCAAGTTTATTAGGGTTGGCAACAATCTTGGCTAACCATAAAATTTGGTTGAAATCATTGAAACTTTTATTTTAACCGATTACAGGCTCAATAGCTCGATTACTTGATTGCTCGATTAGATAGCCAAATAAACACTTGAGAACCAATTTAATTATTCGCCATAAGTCATGAATATCAATGGCTTTCCATTCATAACTATCGGCCGCAGTTCATTTCAGTTCATTGAATACTGAAGAGACTCGATGAAAAACCAATTGTCATCATCATCTTCTTGGGATTGTTTCGAGAGTCTTCTGTGTGCTGGGCTTTTAATTGGATCTAAATATAGAAGCCACCATTGAAATGCACATTCAATTCAATTGAACTAAATTTGTACTTCATGTCCACACACAGCCGAGAATGAACGAGGAGGGCCGCCACTTGATTGAATTGTATCTTTTTTACAGCTGCTGCTGCCCCACTCGAACATCTTTCAATGAGCAAAAAGATACTTCTTCTTGGTGCCTATTTATGGATGTGCAGAGACTTGAGACCTTGCCTAATCGAGATTAAGAACTGACCGTCGAGAGTACGCATCTTTGGGTTCGAAAAAAACATCGTCTGTTTTCAGGGTCAAAAGTTTAAAGACGTTCAAGTGACGTCTCTCCTAAGGTTGTTCCTTTTTTTTGCTTGATAAGAATTATTTTATGACAACTTTGGCCCATTATAAAGATTACGGATTTCATGTTTTTATTCGCATTCTTATCATTTTGGCGCTGTGTACATTTTATGACTGACGGTCGTCGTATTTATAAATGTCTGATATAAAACAATTAAGAAGTGAGCCGAAGCGTTGAACTTACCATTGCCTGTTCGATTTTGTTGTCAATCGCAACTGCACTTGTTCCAGATGCACTGCAAATAAATGAAGGGGAAGACCGGAGATTAATTTTAAATTGAAAAAGAAACTGTATTTATTGAAAGTCAAATAGTTAAGCCTCTAAAATTAATTATTTAATTGCCTCATCATCATTTACCGCTCAATTAAAAGCAAATCATACAATCTTTCAAGTTGCCAATTTTTTGAATGCCTCAAGACTTTTGCGCCCAGACGAGAAACCAAACCAAAAAACCTTCAAATGGAAGTTATTTTTGGCCATCTGACCTTGCCAGATGCCAGACAGAAATTGAGGTCAATATGACAATAAAACTTCCTCGACTCAAAAGAGAGAAATAAAGAGCCCGATCGCCGAATAAAACACACGCAAATCTCCCCATCTAATTGCAATGCCAAATGAGCAATTAAATTGTCATAAGACCAAAGTGAAAGACGAATGTCTTCAGTCTTCAGTCTGCAGTCTTTATTTTTTTCACTGAATTTTTAATCCGATATAATGAATTTTTATGCAACCAAGCGTGTTTTTAAATACTCCTCGAATGGATCAATCAAAAACAGTTTGGCATATTTCCTTAACTGCCGAGTAGTGCAAATTATAGCACTGTTCGATCGATCGATCGATTGCCATCAAATTATGCAACCATGGCGAAAACTAGAAAAAGCGCCAAACTATCAATAAAACCAAGCCAGTAATTTTATTTTCATTACATAAAAGAAGTTTGTGGTGCAAATATAAACTGGATTTTTGCCTTTATGTTCTAGGTAAAACTTGAGCTTATTCTGCAGCTTTTTAGCGCTCACCTTGAGGTTAAACGAGATTCAAATGTTGCCGGTAAGCCAAGTTATTGCCGGTTTTTTTTTCGAGACTGGCTTTGGCTTAGACCCCTCAAGGACGTTTTAAAAAGTTAAAATGCTAAAAGATTGTTTGGTTTGTCAGGTTTTTCAATTTATCATTATCTTGGGTTCTAATAAACTACATTTCAAATTCGAACAATGAACTCTATAGACAACCCACATATATTTTACTTCAGTTTATGGGTTTGTAAATGTATTTCTTTAAATCGATTTCATTTTTTTCTGTCTATCATTTATCAAACCACATGGGCCTCATTTTGTGGTTCAAGAATTCCTGCCACACACAATAATATCTAATTATAGAAATGGCAAGATACTGGGGCGGAGTGTGTCATCAAATTAGATGGCTTAAATAAGTAGTTATGAATAGGAAAAAAATAGAAAAAAAGCAAGTGTAACACAGAAGCAAGCAGTGAGTCAGTTGCAAAGGTTACTCATTGGGAGTTGCATAAAATCAGCGCATAACTTGAGCTTGAACTTGAAATAAGAAATAATTGTACAAATTAAAAGACTTAAATACAATAAAGAAAATGAGATTATAGCTTGTAACAAAATAAATATAAAGTGTGATATTTCACAACATTCATGGCTAAATTATTTATTTAATCTTTGGGTATCTTTTTAAAAATATTCCCTTGTTGTTCAACAAATTCGTTATTTGCGAGGAAAACAATTACTACAACGATAATAAATATACTTCCATGATTAACACATCATCCTGCTGCTGCTGTTGATATTTTTGCTGAAATGCATTCCATTTTAAGCAATTTAAAATGGAATAATAACAACATGAAAATGGATTTGCGGCGTGCAAAATAATTAAAGTCAGAGAAGAAGTCTGGGCGGCTGAGCAATAAAGAATGAAAAGAGGGTTTCGTTTTTTATGAGGGGAAACTTCTGATTTTTTCTGTGTGAGTCAGCCGACAAGGACGAAAAAGTTTCTTAACCTGCGACAGCGGAGGAGTCAAGGGAACAACCAGAGTTTATGACTTTCTATATAATCTTGAAACGACAGGAGAAGCCGGGAAAAAAGTAAAAGTTAAAAGTATCGCCATTGCATCCAGACACAGATCCGAGTGCACTGACTCATGCCGTGACTTTTGTTCTCTTTCTTTGGGCTAAAGGCAACAAACAAAAGCCAGAGAAATAAAATAAAATAACAATTATTCGCCGCCAATGTCATTGCGGACAACGGTCAATGGCGTTTTTATTTAAACGGGCGGAGTTTTTTGTTTTTTTTTTCGGGGGAAAATCCGTGTTTTTTGCACGGCAATTAACTTTAATTCATTCGATAATTACTATGGGGGAGAACAAAAATTTAACAAATAACACACACTCAATTATTTAAAGGTGAAAATTAAATGCAACTGTTTTAAATGGAAATTCGGTTAATAGGGGTGACATCAAAACACAATTTACAGGGAAAATGAGGGAGAATAATTATAAATTATATTTTATATGTTTAAAACATTAAATTTAAAATGTGAAACGAAGAAGAGCCAAAAATCAGAGATTTCAATGGATTCTGGGATACAATTTTTCATTATTATTTCCCCTTTAGAACTGGGAAGTTCTTCTCAGCTGGAGATAGCATCATAATTACAGAGAATCTTGTTATTTTCCTTCTTTATCATCTCACCAGGTGTTATCAGCAGGCAGCCACAACAAATACAAAAATTTGTGTAGACCTGAGAAGCAAACCAAGTTTCCGAAAAGCACAAACACAAAACAAACCAAATATAAAGAAAGGCAATAATAAACACCTAATATATGTAAGTGCGTCAAAAAATCACGCAACATGCAAAATAAAATTAAAGCAAAGCACACATTTTATTGTGCAAAAGCAGCACCCAAAAAAAAACAAACAAAACAAGAAAAAGTAAGGAAAGAAAAGTGCAAAGTTTATTAAGGTTCAAGAGCCGACATCGTAAGCTCATAAAAATAACCATGATGTCACTTATTTATTTACTTCTTTTTTCGCCGCTGCGATGCTTTTGTGTTAATTTAAAGATTATTTATTCGAAATTTTGGCATATGATTTAAGTTGGATTTTTGTTTACTTTGCACGATCTAGTTTTGGGTTTTATTTATGAGAATCACGTGAGAAAAGGTTTTGTTTTCTTTTAAAAAAAAAAGAAAACAAAAATTGTGTCAGTGACAATAAAGAAAAATTAAATTAAAATGCAAAGTTAACAAAAACGATGGAAGAAGTAAACATATAATTAATACTAAGATTTAATTTATATATTTGTGCCTTTACTAATATTGATTTTACATTCTCTTTTTTCTTAATTATAATACAATTTCGACTCGATTTTAACTTGATTAAATCTGTGTGTAAAAGTCCCCTATTTTCTAATTTAAATACTACTAAAACCCTATAAAAACAATAGTTTTTCAAGTCTACCTAACCTGGAACTTGTTGATTATTATTATTAAAATAATATCCCGACTTATTTTGTATTCTTTTCCTCTTTTTCAGACGGCGCCACCCCACGAACGTGCCACTTTTTCCTTTCCACTTGTTTTGACTGGCAATTGCTGAAAAGTCAAATTACAAGACCACCACATGCCTGCTTTGGCTTTTGGTTTGTTTCCAAATCCCATCGAATCAAATTAAATCGAATCCAAATCCAAATCCGATCTGTGAATGAAACTCTGGCCGATTGCCAGGTTAATCCCTCGAGGCGTGTCACTGCTCTTTGGCATTTTCCCCTACTGGCTATTTTCAGGATAGTTTCAGACAAATATTTTATTTTTTTTTCCTGTTTGTTTGTTTAATTTTGCGCATTTCCGAAATTTTAAACTTGCGGATGTTGTTGCCGATTCTCCCCTAAAATAACAAATTGCTCTTCGCAGCACTTTTGCCTGCACACCGCTGACTCCACAAAAAATCGAACAGATATCGGAATTGTTGTCATGCTATTGTTTTGCTGATGTAAGCGAACCCACGGAAATTCGCCAAGAGAACTTGGCATACATATTTATGCCACATCTGCCTGCCCCTCGGCGATACCCCAGCGATGATTTCCCGTCCCATTTTGTGAAGTGTTTATTTGCATACGAGTAGGGTCTCAAGAGAGCGGAGAGTGCAACGAGTTCCCTATTCGCGTTTAGGGGGAGACATGGCAGTGTTTACGACTCCAGGAAGTTGTTGGCTTGCAAAAACAAAACACATCGTAAAAATTGTTTGGCAAAGAAGAGAAAATAAACAGCTCGATAAACGGGAAGTCAATTGAAGCAAGGTTTTTAGGGGCAAGAATGAAAATGTTATGAAATATTATTTGATTGGTAAATAGTAAATTGTAGGAAAATATGGGTTCAGCATTTAAAAATAATGTAAATAAAGTTAGCTAAACTCTAGAAAATATTTTGTTGCATTTTCAGATATTTGATTATGAAATTATTTTATTTTTCATAAAGAAACTATAAATCTACCTTTGTTTCTAATATGTATTCTTTTGTACTGCTTTCATCTATTGAATATATATATTATATTTAACAAAGAACGCTTTTCTACAAAGCAAACAAAGAGCAACAAAGCGTAACTATAAAAATAAAATCATAAAAAGACGAGAAAATAAAATAAAGAAAAACACAGGCATCGTTTGGCCCTGACCTAATTAAAATCGAAATGATGAATATAAGCAAAAAAAGTAAATGCCTTTATATAGAAACACCCAACGAAAAAGGGTTCACAACGCAAGAAAGGCAGGCGCCTGAGCTTAAAACTGACTTAAACAGAGAGTCAACAGAAACAAAAAAAAAAAAAACAAAAATAAAAGAGTAAATTAAAGTCTTGTTCAAGTCCAAGACCGGTTCGTTTCCATCGCCTTATTGTAGGAAGCCTTAAAGTGTCTGAAAAGCCAGCAGAAAGGCGGCGAAACCACCGAAGAAATGTCACCAACTTGGCAGGCTTCACAGCCGGAGGAGGCGCGTGCTCCTCCTGCCCCTCCTCCTCCTTTCCCGGATTCCCCGCATTCCCGTTTTCAAACTAATGCAACTTTTTTGTTTGGTTTTTTGTTTCTTGCAACAAGTTGCCTAACTGGACGTAACGGACAAAAAACAAAATGAGGTCAGAGCAAAAAATAGTATTTTATCCAACTAACGATGCGTTGGCCCGTTTTCCGATGATGTAAGGCCCACCAAACACAGGAAGCGGCCACAAGTAACCAAGTAACCAGTCTTGAACATATAATTCGATTATTCGATTATACGGTACCGATTTCTTGATGTTTGGTTAAAGCTGTGGATATGACATGGGATTTGGAAGAGAAAATCAATAAGAGATAAGGTTAAAAGATCTTTAAGTAAGTTTATGTTTATGTTTAAGATATCTAAATAATACGGAAATTGAACTAGAAGTTATTTCCTATCACTAAACTGCTTTTAAATCATTTATTTCCTACTCTTTTTAAGAGTATCTATTAATCTTCCTTTATCAGCTGTTATATACTTCTCCCATCGCAATGTAACTATAAATACCCCACCAGATCAACACCTTATGGAACTCTTATCCAACCCAAACTCTGTTTACCAATTTAATTAGAGCCCAAGGCGCCGCCGCCGTCTTATCCAACCGATAAATATTGTTGTGTGCATAAGAAATCAACCGCAGACCATCGATATTTATTCTCGCTATACTCAACTTAGCACCTTGCAAGTCAATTTGCCCCATCGTCGGATGTGGTGCCTGTGTCTCCGATAAAAGAGCAACGAGCAAGTCAAGCAAGCATCTGGGTTGCCAGGCAATAATAATATATTATGGAGACCATGTCTGGGTGTTTGCTAATTGGCTTCCTAAGCAGAGAGAATCACATCATCTGTCGGATCGGAAGTGTTTATTGTTGGCGTCTATTTTTAGGCACCTTGTCAATTGTCGTCGTCTAAAGTTTACTATTCCATTTCTATTTTTTAGCAAGGTATTCACACGAATTTGCTTAAATTAGCTGTCAACCAATTTGCCAGTTTACGATAAATGGAAATTGGAGACGCTGGTAAATCAGGTGATGATATATTACCATTTTCCAATTAGATAAAAATAAGTTTGAGCTGAGCTGGTATAATTTTAGGCAAGTTATTGCGGAAAACAACACTTTAAAAATCTAAAAATTGAACTGCAAAATTTCCTTCCCTTTAAATAATTCCATTAGCTTATCTCAGGTTGTAAAGCTTAAAATACGTTCTAAAATCTGTGTAAAAAAATTCCCATGCTTAAAGATACTATCTAAATGAACAAAAATAGGTTTATTCCCTTATAAACAGATCCATAAAATATATCTTATATAGCCTTAACTTAATCAAACTCTCTCTCTGGTTAAATCCAGACCGAAAACAATATAATCTCAAAAGATAACTGCGATTTGTCAACAGCTGTGTAAAGGAGTGGCTACTGTTTTTCCCCTAGATAAGATCCCCAATCAAATATACTTTATCATGGGATGACCTGATCCTCCACATCAGTTCCTTATCGGTTTTGAAAATATAAACCCTATAACTTATCTAGCTAAACATTGCTTTCCCATAGGTTACTATCCTTTACATTAATTTAAAATGTATTTTTAAACTGTAAAATTAACTAATTCGATATATCGATAACCACTCCTAGCGCATACTCACTCGGGCAGAAAGTAATCGATGTATTTCATAACGACTTCGCGAACGGGATCTTGTTGCTTGCCCGAAATACTTGGATACATATCGAAATCCATTTTGGCAATGTTATTATTATTGTTATTATTACTGCTGCTGTTGTTGCTGCCTGTTTCTGTTTTCATTATCGATATTACGGTAGTTGAATGCGATTCGTTTACCGTGCTGATATTTGATATATTTATATTTACAGTCTAAAAGTCTTCAAAGCGATATGTATTTGTTTGACTTAATTTTGATTTGACAATTTTATTTATTTTGTTTTTATTTGTTAGCGGGGTGCTCGCAGCTGCTGGGAATTTTTGTTTTCTTCTCACCGCTGGTGCTTCTTCTTATTAGATATACACACACAGGCACAGACGGTGGACTGGTTTCTCCGAGTGTGCAAACAACAGTTAATTGGGTTCTCTCTCTATTTGCCACAGCTTCCCTCGTAATGAGTTTCACTTGCAATTACACACAAACATACAACATGTAGCTTAGGTGTGCTTGGTTTTTCAGGCCTTTTCTTTATGTTTTTAACACTAAAAACAAACAAAACAACGAACTGGGGAGCTCTTTTATTTGCCGAGAGAGGGGTTACATTTGGTCGCTCTCTCTCTCTCTTGCTGAATTCGTGTTCTTTTGCTTATTCAGCAACTCCGCCTCTCTCTGGCTCTCACTGTTTGATCTCGCTCACTGAGTGAAAATGTCAAAAATGCGCGCGAGACGTTTTTTCGCCTTCTTCTGACGGGATTTTAATATTCATTTAAGTGCCTGGCGAACACGTTTGGCAATTGTTTAGCTGATTTTGGTAAACAATTTTCTTAGCTTTTGTTCTGTTTCGATTGAAACTTTTTCTCTCGCTCTTTTGCTCGCACACACGGACACACAGATTGCAACACAGACTCATAAACAGGAAACGAACTTTTTTAGGACGGTCTGCGCCTAAAACACACAATTTAACAATCGAGCAACGGAATAAAATAAAAGCCCAAGCGACAAAAGCGATGCAAAGTTTTAACTTTGGCTTCTAGGGGATTTTCGTGTTTGCATGGAAAGAGCTACTCAACATAACTGAAAATGTTGACGTCGCCGCCGCTGCTGTTGGCCGCAGTCACCGACGCAGTCGCTGCCTCTGCTGCAGAGAGCGGGAGAGCTGAACATGCAGCAGCAAAAACAACAACAACGGGATCCCAGGTTACAGCAGCTTTTGGTGGTGGCTTTTTTGAAGTTCCGAAGTTGGGTGGAGTGGGGGACAGTGTACGAGAGAGCGAGAGAACTGGAGTTGTTTTTGCATTACTGAAGTTGGATGGCAAAAAAAAGCAGAGAGAGAAAGAGGCAACTAAAGCAAAGCTTAGAAGCTAAAGTGAAGCTTGCTAGCAGAGGACTTTACATAAATATTTTGAAAAGGAGAAGTTGTAATGCTATGCATTCGATTTAAAAACTCCAGTTCTAAGAACAGTTTGACCTGTAATTTTAAATAATAAATTAAATGTCTAATCTGGGAAAGATAAATAGTTTTACATGATTTAAAATTTGGTGTTTTAAACTATAAAAAGGTAATAACTTGTATCCGTTCAAAATTGTCTAATTAAAAACTCCCTAAAGAGGATGCTCTTGTTAAAGAGCTTCACTGTACCCGCTGAGGTGTGTGATCTTTATTACGCTGGATACCCTTTATGGAGAGCGATTCGATACGATATTCCCAGAGACGTTGCGCGTTCCACGTTTTCCGTTGGCTCGTGTTGAAAGCAAACAAAAAAACGCATGGAAAATAAACAAACAAGAGATATAAACACACAGAACAATACACGGGGAAAACAGGAAAAAAAAAAAAAGGAAAAACAGACAAAAACACAGCAGACAAACGAATCTTGCATTAATTTATGAAACGGAGAGCGGAGATACCAACTCCCGCTCTCTCTCACGCACACACCCACACATATGAAGGTAAAAAAGCAACATGGCTGCTTTTTCGAAAGCTTTTAGCTGAATTCCAGATACAAAGAGAAAGAGAAACCATACAACATTTTGTCAGCAAAAGAGAGCTAGAGAGCGCTAGACCCAGTGAGAGGGAGAGCGCTCGCGTGGTGTAACGGCAAAAGAACTTTTGAAATCCACTGAAGCGATGCAGCAGCAGCATCAGACGAGGAAAAGAGACAGCAAGAGGCGCCGCTCTCTATGCCACTTGACTATGACAAGTTGCCACGTTGAAGGCTCAATAACCCGTGTGCTAACTGTATATTAGTAACCCACCATCGTCATTCCACCACTCAGCGGCTTCACCACCCACCAAACCCACCATCAAGCGCAAAGATTCGATTATTTTCTCATGCTGTTGCTTTGCGGGATATATGAACGATTTAAATATGTATATTGACTGCGAATCAGCTGATTTTTATTTTGGTTCAAGGGGTGACGATGACTGTGGGTGGTCCTTACATTGAATAACCAAGGATTATATGGATTTATGGTTCAATTGTGAAGATATCGAAGTTAAGAAAATATTGATATGATATTTCGAAAGTATATCGATAGTAAAAGTAACTGATTTGATATTATTCAATCGATTAATCAATAATTTAGAAGCTTTAAAGAACCATTAATACAACACAATTATTCCCTAAATACTTCCCTTTATACCTCAAAAGTTCTGTAATTATAAATATATTATTTACTTATCTGATTCGATGTAAAATTGGGGTTTCCCATGAATAAATAAACTACATTTATTTTATACCAAACTCACCTGCAAGAGAAAAGATAAATATGCATTAATTAATTATGTCAAATACAATTAAACTTAAATTTAATTATCGCCTTAAATATCTAGGCTTAGCTGTAGTTCCGCCTATTCACGCATTTCAAAATCTTCCGCAAGTTTACTACATTTTTGGTTGCCTTTCGGCTTATTTTACGACTTTTGCAACACCCCAACGAAAGCAGCGGATTTCGAAATCGCATCGAAATTGTTCGAGAAAATTGGTGTTGGTCACGCAATGGAAATCCAAGTAAAGAAAATTCAAAAAAGATAGTGAGAAAAAAGAGAAAGAAATGTGCGTAACGATTGTGTTGCAAAGTGCTGATTTTAAGAGGAGAAAAAAAGATAATAGTAATGAATTTAACACGAAATGAAATAGTTTTAAATAAGAAGAGTAGGTCTAAAGGTATTTTTATTATAGGTATGACCTGTATCACAGGGAGTATATTTACAGATTTAGGGCTACTTTATGCAAGAAAAGCTAATCTTAAAATCGATATGCAGATGTATTTCGATATATTATTTGGCCGATAATCATAAATTAATCAACTTAAGGACGCTATAATTCAAATAATAATACAAAAATATTCAAAAGATCGAACCCAATACAATTTAAAGAGATAAAATGTTATTCAAGCTGTTATTTTCTCGGTGTATCTCATTTACTTCCTCAACATCTGTGCTGACCTCAATTGATCCCCATTTACCTTGATTTCCTTAACCCCATTATTTGTGTTTAACAATCGTTCCGCTTCGAAGGAAGCCACAACAAAGTAAAAATCTCAAAAATATGCAAATTACTTTGGCAAATTGTTTTTATTTTTCTTTTTCGCCTGTTTTCGCACAGTCAAAACAGCGCAAATAAATGTTGTCAACAAAAAGTGATATTTGGTATTCATAG
The DNA here is from genome assembly GCA_018904565.1 of Drosophila tsacasi. NCBI lineage: Eukaryota > Metazoa > Arthropoda > Insecta > Diptera > Drosophilidae > Drosophila > Drosophila tsacasi. Next base: position 14,674 of record JAEIHY010001626.1, read on the forward strand.
CTGGCAACGACGACGACGACGAGCAGCGTGTGCCAAGCCCCACCGAAAATTATAAATATACATTAATCCCACAAATGTAACAGAGTATAGTATCCACAAGATACCGCCGCTAATGAGTGTTATTTTGCCATGGGGATTTTATTGGGCAGTAAACAGCTGGGCGGCTGTTGGTTTTTCGCACATAACAACATTTAACAACGGCATATCATTGTGTGAATCGTAGAATAGGACCACGCCCCAACAATTAGCGACGAAGGTCCCCCCTCCTGCATTTTCGAAAAACCTTAAAGAGATCCGATACGATCCGATTGGATCTACCAGTTGTTGGCAACATGTTGCCAGCCGGATTTAGTTCGGTGGGCAGAAAAACAACAATTGTGTAACATAAAACAGTGTCTAACTGTGAACATAAAGATAGATGGATATTTCCAGGCATTGTCTTTTTGTTGTTGTTATGAAACCCAAGACAACACAGCAACACAACAACGAACAAGCCAACATTTAATCGCTTGGCTTGAGGCGTCATCGTCCAGGCCGCATCTTTCTATACTCTTTTTTTTAGGAAGTACATTCGTTATGATTATTTCAATGCCTTAAATATTTATTTGTGGCCGAAACTCTTGACAATTTAAGGAAATTTTGGTATTTAATTAAAAGTCAAAACTATTCTTTTATGGTTTTATTTTAAAGAAATATTTAAAAGCCACAAAAAAGGTCTCCTTCAGCATTTTTTAGAAACAGCTGCAAGCCTCTAGCTGAGCCCTGTTTTAATAACAAAATATTATTATAGCACTTTACCTAAAGTTACCCGAAGCTTAATCCTTTAAATATCTAAAAAGTAGAGCATTAAAAAATCTCTCTCTATAAAATCCCTTATTTTCTGCATCCAAAATCGTGAGCTCCGCTCTGCGGTTTGGTTTGTTTTTTTGTTACTTTCATTTTCAGAGTTTTTCCAGGCAATGGCAATTTAATGCCAGGCTGCAAGTCATTAGGTGCTGCTGGTGCCTGCACAACTCTAACCCGGCCCGATGCTGCCCCCTCGCGACCCGAGTTCGCTGAAAAGCGAAAGGCAGACTCACGTCAAGTTCAACCTTTGACCTCAGGCATCCGCGGTGGCGGTTGCGGCTTTGGGTGCGGGGGCGGTGAGTGTTAAAAGCCCAACAAAAACAGTTGAACACTGATTAACCACTCGAATGTTTTCCCCTCTAATTTCCACTTGACATGTCAATCCCACATTAATTCGAGTCGCGTCATTAATAAATATATAAATATTTGGGACTGACATTGAAGGATTTAAACAAAAAATGAATTCATTAAAGTTAAGAGCCCATCTAAACATTTCATTTGAATTTCCCTTTTAATTGGTTTTTCGATCAACTTCCTTGGGAAAATTACCAACATCAAATGCCGTCACGTATTTTAATTAAATTTGTATGCAAATCGGCGGAGGCAAGCGACTCCTCCTTTAATTTAAATTTAATAAAAGGCAAAAAGATGTTAAGGCCAACTCCGATGCGGTCTTTTGCCTTTCACTCACGCACTGCTGCTGGTCGAGAGTCGCAAATTGAAAAGATAAATAATGATGTTACTCATACAGCACAAAAAAAACAAGTAATAATGATAAGCAACCAAAATTTAAGGGAGAAATCGGTTGTTTACTGGATACTCTGTTAAAATTATATTTATAAAGATGATGGTATTTTTGTTACTTGAAAAGTGCTTAAGGATTTTGGGAAGCAAAACCCATCCATTCATCCAAACTCTGCATTTATCCTACAAATATCTTAATGACACTCGCTGCGAGTGGAAACCAAATGTCCCATTAGCCAAACTCTTGCCCTTTCATCTTCGGAAAGTGCGTGTGCACATGGATATATATCCAAATATAGACTCCAAGTATTCATAAATCTTTCAACAATTTGTTTGTTTGATGGTTGACGTCATGTGTTCGTTGGCAGCGGCGGCACTGGCGGCATTCACTGAACATTGAAATGTTTGCACTCTGCGTATTTATCTTTTAATTGAGTCATAAAATCAACGCAGAGCCAAAAAGCGGGCCATCGGCCATTCGAAAGATGAAAAGTGGAAATATTTACAGTCAAAATACTGCGTTCAGTTTGCAATAAGCAAAGATATCAGTAAAGTGACGACAAGAGGCGGGAATAAACTGAAATAAGCTGAAAATGAACTCTTCAGAAGAAGAGGATGAAAAAACCAGGTGGGTAAACTTAACCAAGCTGCAAGGTTGTGGTCACACCTCCCCTTAAGTGGATTGATTTTCGATTTATATTTCAGACTGCCTGGCGACCGAGTGCATCATCATCATCATCATCGTCATCGTCATCATATCGTGGCGAATGTTTTAGCGTTATTAAATCTATCTATATCTAGTATTTATGACTCGCCGCCGGCTAACGTAAGTTAACCGCAGTCTCGGGTAAACAAATCGCCAGCAGGGAAACACGTACAACTGCCACCTCTACTACACATTATAGTTTCTATATACTACTGGTAATCGGTATATACTCGTAGCACTATCGCTTGACCGCCGTCGCCTATATAACCTATCATTCATGTTTCACGTGCTAATCTTGTAAGTGGCGCGGGGGAAATATGGAAATGGAAATGGAAACGTGTTTGTGCAATCAAATCAATCCCAAGCCGAGACCCCTGATGATAATGCCAGACAGAGCTATAGAATTATCAATTTATAGTTCTTTCTATTCCTTGTTTATTTATTTTTTTGCAATGAATAATAATAATATTATTTGTTGGCTCAGGCGTCAAACAGCTAACAAGACTTGATAACCCGTCTTTGGTATTAAACCCAGTTTTCAAGTTTCCACTAGGAAACTATCTTACTAGCATACAAATTTAATTGATTACTTGAATTAATGCCTAATTAATTACAATTTTTATTGATCTGTTTGAGAAAGTATATTCCTTGTTAGTTTATATAATAGGGTTTTCCTAACCATCAGATGGTTTTTCCTATAATTTTGTACTATAGCTTTTGAAATCAAGGATTTATTTATCGGTTTAATATTTGCATTATTTTTTAAATATTTTAGCTTTTGATTTGAGCTTAACCAGAAGAACATTATGAAAATATTGATTCCTTTGCATAGGATTAAATTTATTAAAATTATCATTTTCTTTTGCTAATAAATATTTTGTTGTACAAATTATGGCCTTAATGAGATCTTCTTTTTAATTGTAAAAATGAAAGTAAGTCTTTTAAAAATACCACTGAATTTAAACTAGAAAATCTTACATATGGTCATATTATTATGTTTTTTCTGAATGAAAATTTCAACTCAATGAACTTAAGTACATAAACTTAATGACCTTAATACACCTCTCAAAAATTCTCAATTGAGGTTTTTAGTTCAAGAGAATTTACTACTTTTTTTATGATCAAAATTACCTCCAAAAATTCTGCTTATAATTGATTTAACACATTTTCACATTCATAAGTGCAGAAATCTTGCAATCCATTCACAACTTATTTGCTAATACTCTAGAAATAAACCATGTTATGGTCAATAATTTAAACATTTCCATTTTATGACCACTCGTAATGGATTTTACACATACATTTCATGAATGCAAGCAAGACGGCGAGAGTTGTAATTGATTCACAGCTGAAGAAATCTCTCAATTAAAATGCACAAATAATTTACCACACCATTTTTCTAGCCGTTCGTTAATGGCTTACAACCACGAAATCCTTTTTGGCGAAAACAAAAATCCATTTCACACACTCGCAGGTAAACAACTTTTTAGCGGTTTGAACACCTGAAGAAAAATACGCGGCCATGCGAAAACACTTTTCATGGTCAATCTAATTTGCATGTGCGTTACTCTGAACATGGATATAAATATATCGCAAGAGGTGTATATATAATGAGGGGAGAGAGAGATAAACAACACAGATAAATATTTTCAGCTTTGTAAATTTGGAGAAAAACCAAAATATATTGAGAAGTATTAACTTGGTTTGGTTAATCAAAGGTTTATAATATTTTTAATAACATTTAGAAGAACTTTTGTATTTTTCTTAATTCTTGCTTGAAGAATTGTACAGCTTTTAACCTTGACTTGCTCACAACATGTGTAATCATTAAAGATTTGTTTTTTTCGCTTCAACTGAGAGACGAACAGATGGCTCTTTGGAAATTGGATTCTGTGGCGCCTCTTTCACCTTGAAGTGAACACTTTTTGCCTGCCTCAGCCTAAATATATTTAAATTCGTAGATTTATGCCGCCCCCTGCTGTTATTGTTTCTATCTTGCCAGCTCAGTATTATTGTTTATATTCCTTCCCCCTTTTCTGTCCGAAGCTTGTTCGCGTAAATCGAAAATTTATTGAACATTATTTATTCCACCTTTTGGCAAAGAGAAGCCTCCCGATATTCACACATTTGTAGAATGTTCCGAAGATTAATTATTCTTGTATAATGTCTTTCTTTCCTTTTTTTTTTTTTTTTTGCATTTT
>JAEIHY010001628.1:0-25914 GCA_018904565.1 Drosophila tsacasi
ATCTACGAGGGTCGAAACAAAAATTTTCGGGGTGTCGTATAATTCTGGGCAGGAGTGTACTTGGAAATTATAGGTAAAGTACACCTACATAACTATTTGCGATAAATATTGGTTGGTGCTTTTTGTCTTTATGGTTCGTTATTTTTAAAAATAAATGAATTTAGCATAGAAAATCGCAATCTAACAAGATTTTGGTTCTTATTGTCAACTTAGCCATTTGGTTTTACAATCATATTTTTGGAAGTACCTACAGTAATATCCTTTGTATATCCAAAGTCTAAGCTCGTTTAGCGTCTTGCTCTTCGACTGATTCCGAGATAAGATCAAACTAGGAACACCCCGCGAAATCTCGAGCTCATTCCGTTCCGTTAGACAGTGCGGCGTCTGCTCTGTTAATGAGTAATCCCAGCCCCAATGCCCATGCTCTCCCTCTCTCAATCTCAGGACTTGCTGCTCTCAGAATCTCTCGCGCCAAAGGATGTCGTGTGTGCACCTGCCTCAGTGTGCGTGCTCAATGAAAAGCTCGACGAGTGAGAGTCTACTTTCTCCGCTCCGAGATTGATGTAACACATCGGCGTTGAGCTTTCCGTTGGCTCGTGCCATGCGAAATGCAGGGCGCTTCCTGTATTTTGTTCGTTCCTGGGCGGGAGCGGGGTGCCGTCGTCTTCGCTGCCGCTGAAGGCCGTCGCAATCATTTTTTATTAGGAAAGGTTAGTTGTGGTTGCTCTTGTTTTTGCTTTTGGCCCGCCTGCCTTCTGCAGTGTCAATCGTTGAACGGCCAAAAGCTGCGCGATGTGCTTTTTTTGCGACGGGCGTGGGCGTGGCCGCAGCATCGCCACTCGGCCAGAGTTGCAACATTCGGTTGCATTACCCTAGAGGGAGCCAAAGCCAGGCACAACACAGAGCAACAGAGCCAGCGAAAGGGATAGGGGAAAGTGAAAGTGGCCTTCTACATGGAGATTGTGGCTGCTCAGCTTCTGATTCCTTTATATATTTATCAATTTATCAATACATGTTAAAGCTTATCAAGAACCACGGTTGAAACTTTAATGCTGCCATTTTTTTACCAAATCTTTGATTTCGATTGATTTATTTAGATTCTTAAATAAATTGAGCGACCGCTAATACTGCCACACACAAAAAAAAAATTCTAATTAATGAATATGTTCAATTAATATAATGGATGTGTATATTGTAAAATATACACGCTGAGAAACAAAAATGCTCATATAAAATGAATATAATTATTTATAGTATGATTTACTTTCTTGAAGATATTTCTTTAATTTCGAGATTAAGTTGAAATTAAGCAGAAAATTGTATGTTAATAGTCCTAGAACTGAGTGACTACAATATAGGGAATGGCTAAATTGCCTCGGCTGTTGATGTTGATCAAGTATATACAGTCTTTACAAGAACACTCTATTTCTACCTACTGATTAAAATCAAAGTACCGTGCAAGTGTATAGAAAGAAAGAAATGTTGTCTTTTCTTTTAATTTGTTACAAATATTATTCTATCGCTAATCTATAACACGTCCTGAAAAACTCAATCAATTAGCAATGTGAGGTATTTCAAAAGTACTTAACATTCACGAAACTGCTTGCAGAGCTTTTTGTAAACTTTAAAACACAGAAAAGACCTTCATATATTTGCTACATTAATAACTATTTACCAAAGTTGCAAAGCTGGGAATGGGCTCGGATAAAGTTCTTCAGTATTTTTACGCACCTATTTCGCTTACCTAAAGCTTCAGCTTAAAAAAGCTGGTTCTAAACCTTGAAACTGCAGAAACTCAGCTTTTCTAAAAGTATTCCAAACATTCTCTCTTCGACAATTTATAAAGCTAAGTTTTGGTTGTTATAGCTTTCAGCCTCACGCATACAAAATATAATTTATTTGTTTAATTTTAATAAGAATAATATTTGGGTCATTATGCCCTTGCAATGCATTAAAGGATTAATTTCAGAGCCTATAATAATATATTTTTCATGATCAGTATCAATAGTAGACGCAATTTTGAAAATTCAAACAAAAATTGTATTTCTTTATTTTTTAAGTCACTTAATTTAACTCGACGTAGTGTATATATTTTTTATGAATTTTATTAATCAGTATTATGTCTAAAATATATTTTATTAAGGTTAAATAACCATTTTCTGGTTTGAATATTATAAATGTAACACTAATAAAGCTTTTAATGTCGACTTATCTATTGATTCTGATTGTATAATAATCATTATGCTAATAAATGCATACTTTTTACGTACAATATCTTTCAGGGTTTTAAGAATCAACATATCACTAAAAAATTTTTATAATTAATCCATAAGTACTTAAATCCGACGAAACAGAAATATAAAATAGGGGTGACTATCATTGGTTTGTTCCTTCATTAAGCTCCTAGCCAGACTGCACCCCGTTCAGCTTTATAATGACAATTTTTGCTGCGGCAGTCCATGGTTTTGACCATACATTTAATCAGATGTCTGGTGCCAAGGCAATAAATATTTAAAACTGTCAATTGGAATTATCAGCTTGAATTGTAACCCTGAAAATCTGTCCAGTTGAATTTTGCTAAAGTTAAAAATTAATGCGGTCGATTTGGATGAGCTATATCATGGCGCTTATTTTGTGGCATTTTAATACGATTATGCCTGCAGGCAAGAGCAAACCAAACATTTATGTAATTCCATATTACTCAATTAATTGATAAATATACCAGTCTATATGTGCAATGCACATTGCGCATACACACACATGTTCGCCCAACAACAATCAATGTGTGTACACATTAATGCAATTAATTTTTGCATTTGTCGCAAGTGAAAAACATCAAAATATAATTAAAATGCTATGGATTTCGTGGAATTTTACACTGCAATACGTAAACAAGATATCCATACACTATAAGAAATAATTATAGAAGGGGAAAGTAAGAGGAAACTAGTTTAAAACATACTTAAAGGGCATCAAAGTCGTTAATTGTGAACTACTACTTAGTCAGATGATACACCAGGTTAACTTCATTTAAATATATAACATAATATATTACAATGTTACATCTCTATTATACAAATAAATAATTATAATAACTAAGTTCTTCAATCCAAAAAATATTATTTATAACACCTTATTATTTTCTGATGTCAAATAAAAAATGTATTATCTCAGTGTAGCGCCTACTATAAAAATGGGACAGTTAATTCATTTTTTCTTAGCTCCGCAAGATAAGTTCCACGTATTTTTTACTGACAGCGCCCTGTGTGTGTTAAACTTTTGTTTATTTATGGTTAAATCCTGTTTGCGGTAGTTAATTATATTTTACAGCTAATGGCGAAATGTCAAAATAATTAAAATGCCCACAACAGCTCAGCAGTAAATGCTGTCCAATGTGCGAATGTGCGAATGTTGCTGTTCAAAATATTCAGTGCATAATTGACAGGCGGTTGTCAACTGTCAGCGCCGATTAAGGTGCAAAGCCGCTTAATAATAAATTGAATATAAATAAATGCTGCAAGTCAGATCGGCTATTGGCATTCGTTTGTTCCCTATTGAATGAAATGTCGAATTTAAAACTCACTTGGTAGGGACTGATTAACTGTGCTTAACCAGCAGGAGTGAATGTCCTTAATGAGATGACAAAAGATGTGGCATCCGAAAACTAAAATTAGAAATTTATTATTAATAGGCAAACGTGTAACTGGACTGGGCGGCATTTAAACCATTTCGCAATTAGTCAGCTGGAATAATGCACGAATACGGCGAAAAAAATTTGGTAATTAGACGGCGTGAACGAAAGTTTATAATTATATATTAAAATCTAATTAAATTAGCAGTCGTGCAGACAATTGACAACTATTCAACTGAATAGATGACGTGGGATGGGACCACATTCGTTCGCACTAGCCCACACAAAAGTCGCACTATCACGCGTCAATGACGGCGCATAAAGAATTGAATAATTCAATAAATCGGTTGAAACATTCGACTGCACTTCACGGTTCAGGGATAATCGTTGTGGCCCTCGCAGGAGTTAAGCTTTAAAGCAGCAACCGTCTGCGACATCATTTGAGGCGACCGAGTTCTTTGGCTAATTGCCGATAGAGTTCATTACCAATGCCCTGCGTCTTTCGGCTGCACTACGCAAGTTTGTGCATTTATGCTGCATAGTCTCATTAGCATAGTGATATTGATTTTCTGGTTAACCATCAATCAACAAAACGTTAGACACACAAGCCCGAGATTGCTATGCAATTGAGGCTTCAAACCGCAGCACGCCATGCCCGAATGCCTTAAAGCGCCTGCCTGGCATGCAACAATTTATGCCCACACACACACGCAAGACACGCAGGCGGCCAAGATGTGGATCCTCAGCCGAGGAGGCAGCCTTGGCCCGGGTCCCTGTCGTTGTCTTTGCGCGGCCAACGGGTCTCGATAAACAATTACGGCTTGGCTCCGCCCCAGCCAAGTGAATTTACAACACGACAAGAACAATTATCGTTTTCGCAATTGTCACTAATTAACTATTAAACCGAACTTCCACCTAGCTGGGATGGATGTAGGGCCCATTTATTTCACCTATAAATCGCAGACAGAGCAATTAGGAAACCCATATATGTACATTGCTCATCTCAATTGACACCAAAGTGCATTAGCCATAATTGATTGAGGACAAATGATAGTTATTGTTTGTTATTTAATAATTAACACTAGGCTACGGCCAAGGAGATTTCTAGGGTCATTTAAGAACACTTGTCCAGCGTCTAGTAGTTATAAAATACAGCTGAAAATATAAAAAGGTTTTGTGCAATTTTTCCTGAGATTTAACTTGAGGTTGCAAAGACGACAACATTTGCTCAACATTATGAATATTTTCGAAGCTTAAAGAATTATATTAATTTAATATAATACAAAATCTATGTATAAAATTGTAAATTCATAAATGTAAAGAATTTTCTCACATTGGCAAACCTTATCAAACCTTAGACCATAGTGCCAAGGGAGAACTACATATATACTCGCTCTATAAGCATTGAACCCCCTTAAAGTTTCTGCTCCTGCTCCTTTTCAGTAAGCACGCAAAGAAGGTTTACCACAAAATATATGTGTGTCAAAAATATTTCACACATAAAACCGCAAACACCCGAGGCGCGGCAACTTGCATTGATTTCCACACAAACGGAGCCCCTCACAATGCTCGGCATTCCGCGACTCAAAGACACAATCAAGTCGCTTGAACTTGGTATTGCATTCGTTGACTGACTTCCGCTCTATTTGCTGCGACAAAGTAATAGTAAAATTTTATACTTCCGCAAAATCCCTGCGTTCCTGTGCAGGGCGCTGCAGCTCCGCCCAACCCGGCAGGACTACGCCCACATTCTTGTGCCATCGACCGCCCCCTGGCTTCTGTCGCCTGTCGCATATTTTGTGCTCGCTCAATTATACGCTAAAATGAAGCTGCTTTTCAAGTCGCGCCCGGAGGCCAACACCAGTCCGGCCAAGCCCCAGAAATCCCAGCCGCCGCACACAGAGCCACGCCAGCCAGCCCGTTGCCCGAGCTCCTCCGCATTCCAACTGGAGCCCTTGCCCCAGCGGTTTAACTGTTTGGTTTTGTTGGCATTTCATTTAAGCGCAGCAGCATATTTTGTTGCCATTGTTTGCAATGCGTCCGCATCCGCATTCAGCTCGAATCTCCATTCCCACTCCCGGGTCTCCAGTCCCCAATCCCAGATCCCCAGCAGTGCACAATTGCCCGCTCCGCCCGGCGGGTGTTCTGGGCTTTGCAGCTTATTTGGTGCAGATTTAGCGAGGATGTAAATCAGTTATTGATAGCCCCAGTAATGGACGATTTGCATTTGCGGTCTCTGCATTGTTTTTGTTTTAAAGTTTGCTTAAAAGCTGCCGATCCATCTTATGGTGTACGAGTATCATAAAATGGATTAGGCCAAGCATATTGCACTTTGCCAGATATCAGAGAGATATGAGCAAGTTTCTGAGGCTTCTTGGAAGTTTGGTTAAGCTAGCGCTTTCTTGAAAAAATGGAGAAGGAATGTAAGGCTCTTCTTTCCTTGTATGTGTCCTTTCAAAGATCTGTTAGAGCTATGACCGAATAAACATATCTCTAATAAAAACCCTTCTCATTACAAAATCCGTTAAGTCAGTTGTGCAGCAGAAGTGACACCTGCACCGGCAACATCAAAGAAATGTGTCAACTCAGACACGGTGTGTCCGTGCAAAAAGCCGGATTCCAGCGAAAGTGTGCGAAACGTTGCACCAAAACTATGAGCAGCAAAAAGATGCATATGAGCTACACATCGTGTTCTCCTCGCTGCCGAAGAACAAAAAGCGGAGGAAGGCCCTTGACACGTGGACAGGTGTGGCGGGGCAACTGACATTGAGTGTAAATGCCAAACACAAGCCAAAGCCAAAAACCGTCCGGCGACCGCGCTGAACCGTTGCTTATGCGCAGAGAGCAAAAAATGAGAACGTGTTGTTTGTTGCAAGCAGCCCGGCAGGCAAGGTGTGTGTGCTTCGGCGAACACAAAAACTTTAACTACTTTTTCAATTGTTTGTAAAATGCAAATGTCGTGTCCTCGCCTGCCATCTGCTGCCGGGGCCTATCTGCTTACCAACATGTGTATATCCCTTATTCATACAATATTTTTCGATTTTTTGTTGTTTGCCCGATGACTAGCGCACATTTTTAATACCTTAGCAGTGGGTGTCAACCCTGTGGGGAACGGATCCTGAGGAGTAGATCTTAAGAAGCTTTATGCGACTCGGGAGTGAATCTGACTGTTTCATCCAGCACACCATACACTAAACCATTTTAAAGGATTGATATTCCCTTTACTTTACATATTCACAATAATATAAATGCCCCAATCCATTCTTACTTTAAGCCTTTTCCTGGAGTATCACTGGCTTAAGAAAGTATCGGCAGATAATTAGGAAGGAACTCAGACATTAGGGCTCATCATTGAGGCAATTTCAGCCGACAGCAAACATCAATCAGGCAGAGGCCTTATACCACTCTGCCAATTCTTTGCGCACAGAGATACATATTTGTATGTAGATGCAGGACTAGTTTCCTTCAGAGCGGCCAATTATGGCTGCTTTGATCATCAATCAAGGACCACAGTAGCGGGCGCCAAACGATTGACCCCAAAGAAGCAGGCATCGGCGAATCTGTTGGCGTCGAACTAATAAACCAGAGACTCAAAGACCCAAGGACTCAAGGACTTTGGAGTCCCGCCATCCAGCCAGTCAGCCAGCCAGCCAGCCTGTCTATGTGTGTCTGCGTGTGCAAATTTTTGACAGCTGCCAAACAAACGTTGCACATTAACAGCAATTGCTTTTAAATTGATTGATTTGCCTAGGCGAGAGGCGATAAGCCGCCGCAGCACCAGTCTCAGGCAGAGTCCCACCTCCACTGCCACTGCCTGCGAGTGTCTGTGGGGGGAGTGCACATGCAAACACCAGCAGGACGTGCAGGACGTGCAACGCTCTGGCCCTGGCAGCCTGATTGCATCCCACCTACTATGACCTACCCTCTCTGTCACCCCAAACTGCCATCCACATCCACATCCCCCAGATCCACCATCCACCAGCAGCGGTGCCACTTCGCTCAAGCAGCTTTTGGCAAACAAAATATGATTGCTCGCAATTAGGCGCCACGATTTTGGCAGGCTTCAACACCGGCCGCTGCAGTAACACCGCCACCAATAGCCACTCCACCAGCCGGCGCATTAAATAAGAAATTTTCAAAAATTGCCCCGCAACACGCCAAAAACTAATTACCCGCGCGGCCCACGGTTGCACTTTCATCTGCAGTGGAATGCTAATGAGGAGATGTGCCCATGTTGGCGAGTGTGTTTTTGCGGCGTGGGTTTTATTTTTTAATTGTCAAAGTACTGACTTAAATGCGGAACAAAGGAAGTATGGAAGTTCTGTGTTTTTAAGGAAATAAAAAAAGGATTAAGAATTTTGTGTGTTTCTAGCATATCATGATTACGTTCTTTATATCAAAGCAGACTTTTGTGTGATAATTAACTTCTATTACGAATCGATTTGTTTACCTATATTTTTCTGGCATTATGCACAGGTCGGAATATTAGCTTTGAATGTCCTTTTGAGTTGCAATCATTCGCGAAATTATCTTCCTGTATACCTAACGACTCGAAACTGAGGCTCAGCGATATGGAATAATCCCCATTTCCACTATATTGCCTTTAGGTATGCATTTTATGAGAACAATGAAGACGAAATTTTCAAGTGGTATTAAAACTTAAAACGATGAACTCTTCATTTTTGTTCAACGCACTTTTAATCAACGAACTGTTGATGCAGCATCGACATCGGCATCGGCAACGGCAACGGCAGCAGCAACACACACACTCAGAGCTCACAGCTCACAGCTCACAGTCGAACGCCTACATGGCCACGCCCACATTGGGGCAACACAATGCAGTAGGGCATCTGAAATTGGCAATTTTGCAGTATCGGCAGTTTTGTGAGCAATCAATTTCGATGCAAATGCACTTGTACTTGACGACTCAATGAATGAGGCGAGACTCTGTGGCCGGTGCAACGCGGCGTATGAGTGATGTTGGAGCCACAGCGGCTGCAACGGTGACCAAACGGCGACTAGCCACAAAAACCCGTAAAGGTAAGGGGGCTAGACTAATTCAGGTAACAGGCCACATCCTCGATCAGAGCAACAGCCAAATAGAAGAGCCGGATACCAGTCAAATCGATAGCCGTTTTGCAGATATTACGTATACGCTTATCGGTACAAAGTGTAAGTTCTTAATGACAATCATAGGAAAGGAAAATTTGTTTTTTCTTGTACTTATTGTTCCATTGTTAACCTTAATATAAAGTGGTTAAAATTAAAGGGAACACTTCATTCTATAGTTAAATTATTAATGACGGAAAATGTTTTATGTACTTGAATTAATTAAATTTAAGTTTGGGGTAATTTAATTTTATTTTAAATTTAAATAAAAAGTAAATTCTAAATATATAGTAATTGTTTTAAACCCAAAACTTTATAGTGATGAATGCTTTCTATAATTTCAATGTGTCTCTGAAAGCAAAGAGTATAAAGTTATAACTCTAAAGTATAACTTTATACTCTTTGCTGAAAGGCAACTAAATGGCTGTTGTCTGTTTTAAGAATTTTTTTCTGGGAATTCATGTTTTTCCTTGAAAAATTCTATACATTTTAGTCAAAAAAAATCAACAATCAAACACTCTAATTGGAATAAATATGGTTTTTTAACTCACTTAGAACCAGGAAAAAATTGATTTTACAATTCTGTGCATTTGTGTTTACTAAGTAACAAAAAACAATGACCCCGACTAAGTTACTTGCCAGATCACAGACCAATTAAAATATTTTATAAGCCTATTATATATATATAAAAATGGCAAAAAAAAAAAGAGAAAACAAAAGGAAACAAATTAATTTCACTCTTATTTATTTTCAATTGTTTGCTGCGTGCCCCGTAAAATATGACCGCCTCTGTCTGTGTGTGCACGTGCTCTCGCGAATTGCATCAAACTTATGCGCATTCATTTCATGCCGCGTCCCATCCCGGCGACCACGCAGCAATTTAAAACGCGCTTTAACTTAATTTTTATTGTTGTCGTGATTCTGCACCACTCCCGCCGCCATCGTCAGCATCATCATCATCATCGAGAGCATCATCGTCCGTGGTATGTGTGGATTGCATTTTTATTTTAATTAAAAAGTCGTCATCACAAAGCGAATCGGTCGAGTCCATTCCTGCCCCGATTCAAGTGGCCATCCTCCGATGCCAAATGTATTTACGGCTTCATTTTGTTTGATTGTTTATTCCCGGGTTCTTTCGCGATTCTCTGACTCTGAATCTGACTATGACTTCATCTCAGACTCCAGCATCGACTCCAGCAAAAGTGTTAGTAGAGGCCAATCTCTTCGATTCACAATTATTATGAATTAAAGCGACTTAAAGTTTATAGAACGCTACAACAAATAATGATTTGATTCGACACAAATTTAAGATGGTACAAAAAATCGGAAGAGTTTCAATAATATAAATTATATTATTTGATTTAAGCCCACCGATATTTATTTATTAACGAAATATATTAAACATTTTATATTTACTTCTGTGATTAAGTAAGTATCATGGTGGGTTTTCCGGAAAATATGTACATAATATTTAAAACAATATAATGTAATTTATTTGTTGAAAATATTGATTTTATAAAAGTAATTAATTTAAAGTAAAAACATTATATTCCTTATGGAAGTTTTCGAATTTTAAAGTAACAAAATGGATAAAGGGGATATATGTTTAATAAAAATAGAAGCAACAGGAAAGAACAAATAACAATAGAGTTTGAACAATAATTAATAAAAAATCCTTTCACATATCGTATAAACTTGTCCAAAACCAAGAAGTTTTCCCCATGGTATGTTAAATGTATATCATAACAGAAGTGTTGTTTTGAATTTCTACATCCGCTTATAGACTCCGATGATAAAATGAGCTCCACTCAAGCTAAATTCTACCTCTGCATCAACTCAACTTTACACCTTCAGTAATTTTCTCTCAACGCTAGTTAAGTGCATTACTTCTAACAGAACTTAAACATTTGAGCCAAATTTCCATAACATCACGAATGCTCTTTATTTTACAAGTCCACTCCACTCAATTATTGAGCTCGATTGTAGGCTCAATTTCTCTTAAACCAAACCAAGAGCATATTTTAAGTCACTCAAGGTGAGTAGATTCCAACGGGCTCAACTCACTCACTACGAGTGAAGTTCTCCACTCGGAGAACTGCAGCACTCATTTCAGCGCCAACTTGCAAATACGAGTGTTTCAGACACTGCCACATGCAAATGCTGAGAAATAATAGCGCGAACGCGCACACACACTCTGACAGGCGCCGATGAAAGCGCAGTTCGTACATGAATGCAGGTGAATAAAAAATTGAAGCAATTTGCAATGATTTATGATTTTGATAAATTTTCTTCGGGTGACTTTATTATTTTTCCTAATAATGATCTATGACAATGTGTGCCATCGTACGAAGCATGCAGAAAGGAGTGCTTGACTATATGCAATATAAAACGTATGAAATACCAAATATAGTCATAGTTTATAAAATAACAAGCTTAAATTAAAAATATTTGTATGAGAAGGGATAAGTTTACTTTTAGAAAAAGCTTTAAATTGTTAAATAACAAACAATGTTAAAAATAAGCAAAATTTAATTTTTTCCGAGTATTCAAACATTAATTAAAAATTAAAAGCTGTTGATACACAAAAAAAAAACACTAATACAAAAAACCACTGATAAAAATCACTACCATCATTAAAAACTCCTTAAATTTATTTAAAATTTATTCTAAAAATACATTTCCAAGCGATTGAATATATATGTCATCAGTTTCAGCAAGGTCATTTTTTAGACAGCTTCAATCTTTTATCTCCATCATGAATTTCACACATTGTTTCAGCAACAAATTTGAAGCAATAATAAATGCATTTTCATGTAATTGCCCTTGGTGCGCCCAATTCCGCCCACTTGCCAAAAATATCAAAACTTTATTGAGGCAAAAAGTTTGGCATGTCAGCAAAAAATGTTGCAGGGCAAATAACAACAACTGCTGCAACAACAAAAACGCCATCACTACATCGCATAAATAAGGAAACATTTGAACTATAAACCAAAAACAAGAACAACTCCTAAAAACAGCGCCCAGCAACAAAGCCACCTAAAAATAGCACCACGAAAACTTGCCTAGTCAGGGCGACAAATTACGGCGAAAATAACGCAGCGAAAGGCGAAAACAAAACCAAACAAACAATCTGAAAAAACACACAACACACAATACAACAAAAGGACGTTGTTGGTGTCTGCACAAAAAAAAAAAACAAGATTCTAATCCAGGATTCATACCAAAACGTAAAATAAATAAAAAGAGACTGAATATGGGCAAGCGATTAAATTAAACCAGAATTTCAGATTTCGATATACCAAAATAAAGCTTAAAATGTAAGGGTAAATTTTAATTAAAACAACTCAACCAGAGTCCTCTCTTTAATATTTAATTAAGGGTAAATAAACATATGCATATTAGAAGCACCTATTTATTGATTTCCCAGCTCACATTAAATAATACCCAAACCCAACTAAAAATCAAACAAAAAACTCTCTCTTCAGCATGTACAAGTTAAATATTTTTTTATAAGACGTAGCCAAGGTAGAGATACCTTTTTCAGAGCAGTATCAACAATAAAACCATGATAAGAGTCCGCCGGAGCTTAACTCTACTTTGAATCCCCACCAGGACATTTGGCATGTCAACTTAATTGCCTCGAATTAACTTTCCGCTTTTGCTCTGCAAAGCCATACATAAGCAACAGCATTTTTGGAACTGGTGGCCAAGCCAAAATTCGGACAAAAGTTTGATCACATTTTTGGGCCAAAAACGCCTGTGCCAGGACGCTATGTTATGTTGGCTGTTTTCTGTTTGGCTGTGTTTTTCCCTTTTCAGCGCTGATTTATGCTGCACAATTAAATGCCAACGCAGTTGTTGGCGCTTGCTAATTTAATTAGCGACATTCAGGGGTCTCGGTGTTGCGAATAGTTTTCAAACATTTTGACAGTCTGATGTTTTTCGGGGTAAATAAGCGATTTATTCGAGGCCAACACTGCAAATGAACACGCATGTCAGGAAATAAATATTTTTAGTGCGGAAAATGAAGTGGCATGAGTGCATTTGAGGGGATAACAATATTCGTTGTTGTTCAATTGCTTAATTGCAGCTTAATAATTGTAAAAGAAACACTTTATTATTAAACTCCAAGTAAAAACGAAATTTGCTTGGATATTAAACACCCAAGGTACTACAAATTAATGAAATGTAAAATGTGTAACATTTTCCCATTATTTCGTCAAGGTCCTTTTCCATAACGCTTTCGATTCGGCATGCACATTGCTCACAATTCAGTTTGGGGCAGTTTAATGAACGAATTCCAATATGCAGCCATATGCAGAAATTCATTTATTGGTCAGATTTTTTTTTAATAAAGCGCCATGCATACACAATTCGTTTTCTTGCGTCAGGCGCAAACGCCCACTGGGACGCCCACAGGATCCCCCCGAACACGTGTGTGTGTATATGCACATAAACTCAAACGCATTAAGGACTATCGTGCGTCCAACAGACACGACACAGAGCCAACGACAGCGACAACGACGTCGGCTCAGCTGCCTGGATTCGTGGGCTGATTAAAACTGATTTATTGCTTTAAATGCAATTTACATAAAAATCAGACAATAAGTTCTGCTGAACGGTACGCTTTTTTGACTTTGTACGTTGTAAATATTCGGTGGGCGAGTGGAAAGTCCCGAATAAAACCAAATGGTTTGATCGAATTTAAGCCCATCACTCCAAGTCACTCATGTGAATGTGGTTGTGGTGAAGAGTAGCGTTTTAGAACACAATTTCCATAGTAAAACCATAAAATTATACCAAATAAAAGTATATTATAAGACCATTCCACGAGCTAGTTAGAACTCCTTCCCTTCAAAATTATGTTTATTTTTGTCATCGCAGAAAAGAGCGTTTTGCAATCAAACGGTTTAACAAGAGTATATTTTATAAATTAAATAAACAAATCCCTTTCCCTCCCCTGTGTTTAACTCCAGTTCTCACACACGGAACACCCAAACTCCGTGCCTCACTTAGATTTGCAACTTGATTGCAGTTACTTTTAATTATATAAATTAGCTCGGCTTCTGCTTTATTCGATGTGTCGGCCTGCGCCCTGTGCTTCTGTGACAACCAGCAGCAGATCGCTTTCCCAAATTTTCGGCGGACTAGGGGAAGGACACCGCAGAATAAAGTGATGGCTCCTGTGGCTGGCCGCATATGTGGGCCAACTTAGTGGCAATAAGTTAAATTAGCATAAACTTAATTAGCATAAGAGTGCTGGGCCAACTGGGAGACAGATAGAGGCCAGGTAGGTGGGTGGCACTGGAGGGGCAATTCACACAGCCCCCCTACCCCCTACTCACCACACACACCCCAACCCAGCCGGCAGGGCCTCTGCGCCCCCTGTGCATATTTCACAGCAAATCCGCAGCGCATTAAAAGAAAATACGTGGCGAAACGGAAAAAAATAAAATAAAATGCACAGCAAAACAATGAAAACGGAGCGAAAAGGCAGCAGTAGCAGCGCGTCTGGGGATTGTGCCAATGAAGTAAGGACCGCACACAGTGTGGACCAGGTTGGAGGTTGGATGGCAGCAGTACGCTAAGTGACTGCTGTTACACATTTAGCCGGGGCTGATGGGATTGCCAGGCGATATGGAGGAGCAGATATGGCCAAAGCTGCAGATACGTTTACAGTTTACAGTTTACAGTTAGAGCTGAGAGCTGCGAGCTGCGAGCTGAGGGCTGGGGGCTGAGAGTGCCTGGCCGGCACTCGCATATGAACAAATGTACACGACTCCGACTCATGGTCCCACCTGGCGCCGGGGCCTGTCCCCCAGAGCGACCAGGAGCGCGACAAGATAAAAGCAGCCCCACTAAATCTGCTGTATGTGCGTCCAGGGACCCGGCGGGCAAGCCGGCTCAGCCAACCATCCACTGCAGTTCTCGTCCTCGTTTTCGTACCGCTTCCTTGGCAACGCTGCGTATGAGCAATGCCCGTATCGTGGGGTGGGGCTCCCGGTGGATTTGGCAACTGGGCCTTATTGCGGTCTCCTGCATGTACAAAATAATGCGCTCAAAATTTTTCCGCTCGTTGGGTTCACTTAGAGCAAATGCATTTTTATAAAATAAATAAGCGCAATCTGTGCAATGCTTTACACCAAGCACTTAATTCAGATTTTACCGCAAAATGCTATTTATTGGCTACTATGGCGCTGCAAAAAACCGCTGGGCAACATATTTCAAAAATATTGAGTGAGCTTTTAACTTTTAAGAGACCTTCATCATTTTAGTAGTTGTAGTTGTGTTTAAATAAAAAGTAAAATAAATTCTTGGAAATCATCAAGCAAATATACGCGGAGATTATTAAATATGTGTTTGATTTTACAAGGATTATAAAAAATTATATGTTAATTATTCTATCGGGCATACAATATCATTAGATATACGAATTATTTAAAATTCTTTTGTCGAGATAATTAAAGTTTAAAAACAGATTTCTGTACCCTCAAGTTTTCAAGTTATAGAAGGTTTTTTATAGTTTAAACTAAGAGCGAAGAAAGCCTCCCTCAAGGGAATACCGCTGTACACAAAATACAAAGTGCAGCTTCATGTAAAACGCAAGAAAATATAATTTATTTACTGGGTAGATTACGGTACCGTATTCTACCGACCTCCTGAAGCCCAGGACTATCATTAATGTAAAACCATTATTTTACAATTTTGTTCTCTTATTTATATTTTCTGCTATCGGAGGCAAGCCCGAAGTGGGCCGAGTTAATTTCAGAGAACACTTTACGCGGTGCAATTTGGAGAGTTTCAGTTGCATTCGGGCCCCGGGCCAGCCACACATTTGGTAAGCAATAAATTGACCAAGCGGCCAACGCCATCATCTACTTTAAAAGCATTTGCTGCCGCCCAGCCACCCAATCCTACCGCTCCGCCCCCAATCAGGACGACCTGGTAGCGATCCGCCAGGAACCTACGGGAAACTCCAGGAGCCCGCTCCCCACGTCTTCCCACCATTTGGCAGTCCGCAATACTCGAAGCGGCGACGACGCTAAAAAGATACCGGAAATGTTACAGGAAACAAAATGACTTAATGGCCGCGATTGCAACGGCATGGAATCGTTTCAGGCATCGTGCCGTGGTCCTTCCTCCTTGGTCCTTGGTCCATGGTCTGCTGGCCATTCATTGCAGTTGCCGAGGTCAGCATAAAAGCATAAAGGAGAGGTTATCTCTACGTTAAGGTCGCAATGCTCTTTCCCAGATCAGCCAAAAATAATTTATAGGTATTTTAGTATGGCAGTGGTGTCACTGGTTCAAAGGGTCAAAACAAAGTTTTATTTAATGGATTTTAGTTTCAAACGAATATATTCATATTTTGTGGGTTATAAAATGAAAAAACAAAACGTAAAATTAATGTGATTTGTTTTACTTTCATTTTATTCATTTAACAGACAGATCAGACACTAAGTTTGTCGTACAAGTATGAATAAATAGTTCTTTATTTATTTCTCAATATATTTAACCTTTTTTTATTAACTACACAAAAAAGATTATACAAAAAAGATTGATACCATGATAACCCATTAAAAACAATTTTAAAGGAAACAAAGCTTTAATATCGTATCGTATTGTGTAGAATATATAATAGAATAAAGAGTGACACATATATAATATGGTAAATACCCTTCTTCCTTCTATATACAATAAGGTATTCCAATATTACAATCTATAGTATATACATACATACATATAAATAAATTTTTAAAATTTTTGGGATTACACTTTTGTATATATTTAAATCAGGTAATCTCAGTTATCTGTAGAGTTCCTTAAATAAAGTTATTTCTTATGTAATTCTGGCCTTCTTCATTGTTCCGGCCAAATAACATAACATTTTGCTTTGACAAGCCTCTGCTCTGATTCCATATGCTTATTGGGAAGCTTCTATCGAATTGCTTTCGTTCAATGAGGCACACACACTCGTCCCGTCCTTTGAATCGGCCCGATGATGAGCCACGAAGTGAGCAAGGTACTGCCCAGGCGAGCTATCCGTGCCCCAACCCTTGGAAGCCATGTAGAAGTAATTGCAGTGGCCGCATAATTATCATAAGCTAAATGGCACTGCACGCTATTGAAACGGTTTTGAGGTTTGAATTTCTTTTGAGCTGGAACATATTTCTAATTAAATTAATTAAGCGAAGCGAGAATGTGGCAAGTATGCAAGCCAATTAGTGGAAAATGCAAAATTAAATGTCTGTGCGCAGCCAGAGGGAGAGAATCGAAAGCATAGAGACAGTGCAGGGGGCAGAGGGATGGTTGGCTGACTGTTTGTGCCCAGGTTCGTCCTTTCTCGTCCGTTCGCCCTGCGTCCTTCGGACTTCTTTTGTTGGCCACGCCGCCCGGGCAATAATTGCGTTTAGTCATGTAAGCTTTTGTTTTGCCGTTATGCGTGTATCTGTGTGACAAAGTTAATGACAGCATAATTAAACAAAACTAACAGCAGACTAATAAAATGTTTATACTGCATGTCGCTCAAGGGCTCGTCACATCGTCACCCCCTCGCATTATATATATATCACTACCTTTTAAGTATTCCTCGTCCGTGTGCGTCGGCGTTTGTCAAGCGACAATTAAAGTCATAATAAAAGCAAGCAGAAGACAATCATCATGCCGCCGCCTCCTCCTGTACACCGAAAAGGACCCGTGCATCCTCCCGCCCCCACTGCCCCGTCTCCGTTTCATTTCGGTTAGTTATGCATAAAGTTCATCACAAAGGGGTATAACCTGAACGTAAACATGCCGACTGTCGAGGCGCCTTCTCGTCCTTTGTTTGGCAGGCATATAAATTTCAAAATTAAAGCAAAGTTTAACCTTTGTCTTTGTGCAAATGTGGGTGAGAGTAGGTGCCTTATGGGAATGTGTGTGATATATGTATGTATGCCCGCATACTGCATAACATACTTTAATTTGACAACGTTAAACAGCTAATTTATTACATGTTTACGCTTTCAAACATGTCCTGACTTTTTTATTATTTTCCATCTGTTTATTAAAACTATAATTATAATAATTAGAATACAGGTAGGTAAATACCACTAGAGGTTTAGATTTTACTAGTCAGAGCAACAGGAGTAAACAGAGTTCAAGTGCTCTTTAGAATTTAATACGTCCTGAGGTTCCTTTTATGCATATTTAATATATGTGAACTATGCGTTTTCCCGTTCAAACATGTTTATTAAAAATATAAAGACTCAATTTTCACCGTAATTTGAAGTGCCAGGAATTCAAAACATCGCCTAGCTTCCTCCCAAACTGTGGGTGGGATCGATCAATGGCATCACCCAATCAAGAATATATAAATACGTGATTAGTCTGTAACTAATATGCCGTTGCAACCAGTATAAAAAGCGTTTTCATCCGCTTTCTTTGAAAAGTTATCCAACCCGCATGCCAAACACGGCGCTTATTGTCAGCAGTCGTGACGTAAAAGCGAACAGCGGCTGTTTAAATATTAACTAATTTAATAAAATGCAGCGCACTACCAATATTGAACCGTGCTATTTGCCAAAGTGCAGAGGCAGAGAGGTATATAAAAGGCGGCCAGGGGAGGAGCGATGATTAGGCTATCAGTCGACCGACGATGCACTTGACCAAGCCAACACTGCTCCTGCTCGCCCTGACCATCAGCGCCGGCTGTGTGGCTGCCACGCCGCATCCGGGTCTGCTCGAGGGGCTCTGGGATGAGCTCGGACAAACCGGGCAGGCCATCGTAAGCGGCCTCGTTGAGGCCAGCAAGAACGGAACGGCCATTGCCGAGGACCTCGTTGGCAGCCTGAAGAACTCCACCAGCAAGTATATCGAGCAGACGGCCCAGTTCGCCGACCGGATCGCCAGTGCTCTGCACGCGGCCGTTTCTCAGAGCCTGCAGGACTTCCGCGATGCACTGCGGGCTAATATTGCGGCACTGAAGGACGCCACCGCCAAGGTTCAGAGTCGAGTGAAGCGTCAGGCCCTTAAAGATGCCCTCGCCGGTCTGCAGAGTATCAATGCCTCCGTCAGCGATCTGGAGATTGCCCTGCAGAACATCACCGATCAGCTTGAGCAGAAGAAGGAACAGTATGGCGCCGAAATCCAGTTGACATGGAACAACTGGGCCGCTGCTCAGTTGGAGCGCGTCGACCAGGAGACCAATGGCGTTGGCGTCGAGGAGGCCCAAGAGATTCTGGACGAGCTGGAGAACAGGTATGCCGGCTATCTGCACAGCTGCCTGGAGGAGCTGCAGGTACGCCTGGCCACGTACGAGCAGGAGGTCCACACGGCAGTCGCCCGCTACCAGAATGCCACCGAAGATCTAGTCGCCCAAATCGAAGTCTGCCAGCAGTCCAACTCCGGACCCATCTCCTGTCGGATTGCCATCAAAAAGGCCCTGAAGGCGCTCCAGACGGCTCCTCGGGATCTGCTTAACCTGAAGCTCAAGGGACTTAAGTTGCTGGCCCTTAACCTCGACGAAGCCGGATGTGTGGGACAAACCCTGGCGGAGCACGCCCTGGAGCGGCCGAGCGTGGAGCGCCAGCTGGATGAGATCATTGAACGGTACCAGGAGCAGAACGCTACCAGCTCATCCGAGAATGAAGACAGCTCGGGCTCAGATGAGGAGGCAACTACTGGTTCAGGCTCAGGCTCCGAAGAGGATTCCGACTCAAACTCAGATGAGGAGGCAAGCTCTGATTCCGACTCTAACTCAGAGGAGGAGGGAAGCAGCGAGTCCGATTTGAGCTCAGAGGAGGAAGCAACCACTGAATAATTGTCGAAATCAGAGTAATCACATATATTAAATAAAACATTAATCCTGGTGTGGGGTATAAGCAGCAAAATAAAAACCTTTTCAATGCAACAAATAAGAACAAATGTTTTCAATATTTATTATATTCATTAAGTTATCAAATCCTTTACTAGGGAAAGAATGTTTATCTAAGAGCTTTAATGCAAAGATGAATATATTTGGAGTAATAACTACATTGTTAACGCCATTGTTAGCCTTATTATACGTTGCTTTGGGGGGAAATATTATATAGCTATTATATTATAACAAAAAATCAAAAATCAAATAACCAGACCAGAAAAGACCATACCTTTCGTTTAATCAATATTTAAATTGTACTCCCAGTATATTCCATAGACTGACTTTCAGAAACTGATTAACTTAGTCAACAAAAAAACACTTTTTTGTGGTTTGCTTGCGTACACAATTTCGCTGCAATTATTGCTGTTTTAAATGCATTATGTACAATTTCAAGGCCCAGAACCCGGCTTAATGATGAAAGATTCAGTTGAAAGTAGACCCATAATCGTAATCAAATTTAAACCAACGGGCTTAAAAATCTTCAACTGGCATACATTTTTATGCTTTGGCATAATGTAATTACGATTAATATGCACTTCAACTTCTTTGCCTTCATTTAAGTTATTATATTAATAAGAATGACATGAACACATTTTACTTGTTGTTACTTATTTAATATAATGTTAATTTTCCTTAATTTTTTATCTTTAGTTTAAAATGATATTGATAATAATTATATAGTACTAAAGTCAAATATAGACAAAAATTTAAACTTATTCCACAAAATATAAAGTCAAATGTTTTCCAGAAAATTATAAATAAAGAAGAGTCTGCCAAAAAATGGTTTTAATATTGTTATTAAAATTTTTAGAGAATTTTCAAGTTTATTAGACTGTTTTTTAAACTCTATAATCTCAAGTTTGCACTTAAAGATTTCTCCCCTTAATGTTCACTCAAAATAAATAGCTTTCTGCTTTCGATACCCCTTAAAAGACATTACTTTACTCTTATACAGATGCTTTGAAGCTTTTGAAAAAATGTATAGCTCTTAATGTATAGCTTTAAATGTATAGCTCTGAACAAAAAGCACAATTATGTGGATGAATCAGATCAGGGCTTATTTGGTATACTGCTATAAGGAAAAAGCTTTCAATCAGGACTATGTAGAACATCTCAAGATGTTAACGTACATATAACAGCTTTGAAAATCTTTTCTGTCTTCATGCTACTTATCTCTGTATAAGATGAGGTTAAAATTGTAGCTTTCCGGACTAGTATAACGAGTATACAAGTTCATCTCCGTCACCTATTCGAAAATGGGTACTAAATTATACCGTATACGTTCAGTATAAGACGTATAATCCCATAAAACCCTTATTCGAAAAAGGCGTACTTAGTTATAGCGTATACGCCCAGTATAACACAACGATTCCCCTTTGTCACGACCAGTATAAGCAAAGAAGTTCCCCTTAATCCCATATGGAAAAAGCCGAACTGAATGAACCATATAGTTAATAAAATCAACTCGAGAGTTTGAATTTGTATCTTAGTTAGCCTGTTCACAATTTTATTGACTTTCTTGTTTTTTTTATATGTATTCTCTTAAGAGCTATAGACTACCAGATATATATTTAGTTTTGTATCATTATATGTATCATTATGTATTTTGTGTTTTTTGCTCTTTGCGCGCTAAGCAAAACAAAAAGCTTTCGAAGTTCGAAGCATTTCAAATTCGTTTCAGTTGCTGTTTAGTTTAAATATGATTTTAATTTTATTTCTTATGAAGGGATCGGCTTAAGAACTAGATGATAGCCAACTTAGATCGGAGGATTTTTCCTGTGCTAAAGAGCTAGCAAAGAAAATGCGTTCATATATCTAGCTGCTTATGCGGAAAATATGATTTCTTATTTATAGTTTATATGTATATGAGAGGCTTGCTTCATCCTCTTTTCTTTTTTCCTTTTCATATTTTATTGCTTACTCTATAACACGAAACAATGGCTTTGCTTAGGAATTCTTTTGAATTTGACTTAGGAATAATTTTGCATTAGGATTACCAAAATGTAGAACAAAATCCGAAATATGAACTTAAATGTGACCTTAATATTTCTTAAATCTTTCTTTAGTTATCTATCTAGTTTCTTTTTAATTTTTCGATGTGTTTTTGTTTTTATTTAATGGGAACATATCGCTGTATAAATGTATAGAGTGACACTGCAAAAAATAAGATTAGATAGGTTTATGGAAACATCACTTAAGTTAAATTCCTTGAACTTGAGAAGAACCTGGTTTTCTCTCAAGAAATGTCCTTGGGATTGTATTTATATTGAGTTTGTATGATGTCGTTGCATTTCTACCACCATTAAAATCTTGCAGTATTGCTTTGGTTTAACCTGTGTGCAGCTAGCCCTCAGAAACACCTACTTCTTCGGTGAGCAACTAAAGAATACTTAAACCGAGAGGGTCAATTCAATTGTTGAGCATCCTGCTGGCACTCTGGCCAAATAAAGCTAACGCACAACCTCCTAAATGAACTCTCCGACCGATTGGCACGAAAACTAACCAAACTAACCTACTAAATGTTAAATGTTGCCGGCCAAGTCCCTCACTCATTGGTACTCCACCCGGGCCACGGGCACCCCAAAGTCATTGACCTCGAACACGATCAGCTTCCGTTTCTTGCGGACATTGACCGAGGATGAGGATTGCTTATCGGCAGTCGCTGCCTTCGTGGTCGGTTTGCTTCTGGGAGACTCCGTAGGATTCGATTTCTCCTGCTGTTTCGATGCCACTCTTTTCGTTGTTGCCTTACTTGTTGTCGTTGTAGTTGCTATTGTTGTCTTGGGAGTGGTTTTGGGTCTAGCTGTGACCACTACCTTCTTATCTCGTGGGTCCTTTGCACCCATTTCGCGAATCTGTTGAACCAACTTTGGTTTCTCATTTGACTGTTCCGGGGTAGTTGGCTGCTTAGCCTTGGGCTTGGGTATGGGTGGAAGAGCCGGAAGATCGCAGCGCTGGCGCAAGTGACGGTACACCGCATCCACCCGCTGCACCAGGCGATTCACATACTTGGTGGTGGTGCGGTCAACAATGGAAGGAGCCTTGATGCAGTCGTTGCCCCCGAACTCACACACCTGGAAAAAGTGGAGAATGTTAAATGGAAATTAAATCAAATCAGGTGTAAATAAAGGGAGTTCTGTACTCACCCGGTAGTGTTGCAAGATGGCCTCCTTGGGGGGCACATTGAGAGACCCCTTGCCCGGCGCAAACTCCCACACGAAATGATTGCCGGCCTCGACTACAGCCTCCGGCTTGCAAATATACTTGGAACGTTGCTTTTGAGGATGCAGCTTATAACGCCTGAAGAGGATGACAGGAAGAAGAGGATGACACTCACACCACAGGGTCAGGGTTGCGGCCAACTCACCTGCGGGTCTTACGCTGGGTGACCAGGGAGGCGCGAACACTGGCCAGCTGATCGGTGCCACCATCAATGCCAGAACTGGCCAGGACGTCGTCCGCAAACTGAAGATAATAGAAGGCGTTCTGGAAGGAATAGGCTCCGGTATTCCGATTGCGAAAGCGCTGATTCAAGGAACTAAAAAAGTAAATGGAAGGATTAATAAAGTTGGCGGAGTTGCAGGAAAATATATAGGTATGTATATTGTCTGACAAAAATTTTAGAAAATATTCCTTTATTTTAGTTTATTCGTTATATTATTTTATGTTAGTTTAAGCTATCCTAAACTATTTATAATCAGAAATGTATATAAATTCCTTCCTCACCCAATGAGCTCGTTCAGAGTGTCTGAGTAGCGCGGCACAATAAACTCGTCCAGATCGACCAGGGCCAGATACTTGTACCGGAACATGGTGCGGTAGAGGCAGTCGTTGAGCGCCGCGAAGAGTCCCTCCGTGCGGATCTCCTTCTGGCTGCGCATGCGCAGGTTCCATGGCAAGATGCTGACCGTAGGCCTTTCGTAGTGCTCCGACGTGAGCACGCGCGGCGTAGCATTCCGGGCAGCCTCCGCCGGTAGCAGAGGTTGCAGATCATGGGCCGTGAGGTTCCCGGGCACCAGACCCTGCTGGTAGCTCTGCAGCACACAGGAGGCGTGCGGGCCCAGCGTGTGGTTGTAGAAGGTGAAGTGCGAGACACCAAGCAGTGCGTAGAACTCCAGGTACTCCATCAGGTACAGGGCCTGGTCATAGTTAAAGTGGAACGGCTTTACGCAGACGGCAATGCGATCGGGTATGTTGTCACCACTTGGAAGAGTCCCTCCTGCCTGAGCCGGAGCCGCAGCCGGAGCCCCCTTCTTGGCAGTAGCGTTTCTTGACGGATTTGCAAAGTCAACGTCCTGGTCGGTGTTTCGCAGGGTCAGCAGATTGCCCGGCGGTGCCCGGAGCCGGGACACCACGCTCACAAACTGGGGCACTGTCAGAGGTGGTGCTCGCACCGGGCAGAGGATGAAACAGGCGCTGTACTTGAGATTCCAGTTCTCTCGAATGATCTGTATTTATAAAATAGGAATCGTGCACATTTTTTTAAATAAAGAACTAGGTATTATTATTGCAGTATTTAATTATTTTCTTATCTGCAGGCAAATTATAAACTTAGACAGACTCACCTTGACGCGAGCCATCACCGTGGCCGACGTGTATTTGGCACGTGCTGAGGAAGAGCCCGCCTCGGTGGCATTTGCGGAATTGGGACCGTACCAGAACCGGCACCAGACCCGCTCCGGTCCCCGTGTCTTAGTGGCTCCCACCACTCGCACCAGGCGCGCTCCTTCGCGACGATCGAAGTAGGCCGAGTAGACAAAGAACTTGAAGCGGGTGCCGTTGACAACCTGCCAGTCGCCGTCGGTGGGCCGCGTGCCAAATGGAAAATGGGGCAGTGTCTCCTCCACCTTGTCGGGCAGAACTTGGCCCCAGGGTATGAGGGGTACATTCACACCGAAAGCTCCCGCACCCATGCCGCCTCCAACGCCGCCGCCGTTGAGGAGCATCCCTGCCAAGCGCTGGCCATCGGCGCCTGCGGCTTCTGTGAAATTGGAAAATGCATGAGACATGCGGCGTATACGTAATATCCCATTGTCGCAAGCATCTCTTTTGTCATCGAATCGCATTACGTTTGCCGGACAATTCAGAGTCTTATTGTGCTCCCCTGATTGCACTGGATATCAATCGCAGCTGAGGTACTCACCTTGAATTTTAAGTTTATTGTCACGCAGCTGTATAAAACCTAATTTATTATCACTCAAAATGCTGGCATCCAATAAATCGTAATCGTCCTGCATGAAAATGGAAGTTGTAATAGATTTTTAGTTTATTACAAATTTATTCTATTCCTCCTATCGTCAGGGGGCGGGATGCTATTCTTTCAGTTTGATAACTATTTGTATAAACAATGCCACCTATTAAGATGACAAAAACTAAATAAAAACAAGTAAATTAAGTTTTGTTTAGTAATAAATTAAACCTATTTACATATCCAGTTATATTGCCATATTAAATAAAATAATAGTTACTTTTTCCTCTGCTTTTGTACAACATTTTTCTCTTAAAACCAAATTGATGATTGTTCTTTAAAATTATTCATCAAATTAATATACAGTTAATTTTATATTCTGCTGGAATTTTTCAACGGCTAGAAAGCCAACAAAGTATGCATGATTATTATTGCAATTAGGTATTCAAATCCCCGGCAAACCAAAAAGCACATCTTCTGTGTTCCCACAGGATTCCGAGGCCGAAAAAGAACGAGTTGTCCCTTATACCACGTCCATGCGGCCCTTGGCGACCAGATTTGCATAAGAAAACTCACCTTAACATTATCATAATCCGGCATCGAGTCGCCCATCCGTCCGCCCAAGCTGGCGCCTCCCCCGCCGCCCGCCCGCATGGCCACCATGCCGTTGT
The DNA here is from genome assembly GCA_018904565.1 of Drosophila tsacasi. Classification (NCBI taxonomy): domain Eukaryota; kingdom Metazoa; phylum Arthropoda; class Insecta; order Diptera; family Drosophilidae; genus Drosophila; species Drosophila tsacasi. The sequence goes on from JAEIHY010001628.1 coordinate 25,494, forward strand.
GGGTGCGCTCGTCGATCATGAAGACCTGCGGAAAAATTCATAATTTTAATTTCTTGCCATCTAGCACAGTGGCATTCATTAGGCCAGGTGGATTTGTAATTGTGTACTAAACCCTAAACTGACGGTGCTAGGATCTTATATAATACAATCTTAAAAAGAATAATCTTAATAAGATGCATAACGCTAAATTATCTGAATAAAAACATTTTTTCTACTGGGACGTCAAAATCTTAAAGGAGAAATCGCTTTTCAGAAAACTTGCAAGTTAGAGTCAGCGTGAAAAATTTGTGTGATAAACATCTTATGACGTTGTGCATTTTGTTCATTTGTTTTGGTTGTTTAGTAATTTAATTTCTTATTTATTTGTATACCATGTACCGTAGGTACAAAGGTATATTAATTTTGTGCAAATGTATGTAAC
>JAEIHY010001639.1:0-17632 GCA_018904565.1 Drosophila tsacasi
AGCAGAAACTCAAGATAAAAAAAGAAAAGAAAGGAGAACTAACAAATCTACAAGTAGGAGTGTACAAACCATAAGACAACAACCTATCCTTCAGAACCTACAAAATTGGAGAAAGGCTGTGAAGAAAGTGCTAAGACAAGGAGGAACCGCGCTAGATCATTGTCGTAGACAACGTCGCTCCCTTCAAGAAATCGCACCAGAAACCATGATCCAGAATCCCACAAAATCCCTAGGAATTCTCCAGGGACCACAAAGAGTAGCATCGGCCCGAAGGGTTAGCACACCGTCCAAAAGCAGTCCCCGCCGCCGCTCCAAAGGCGGCAGTTCCAAGCCCAAAGCCAAGGCCCAACCGCCACACACACCGGCGCCAAAGGACAAAGGTAAGGCCGAGGTGGCCCACATGTTGCCCACGGCCATACATTTGGCCCACTGGAACGGCAGCCGGACGGAGCACGGAGCACAGAATGCCCAAAGTCACCTGGGCTCCCTCAAAAATAACCAAACGGGAGGGATAACCACACCGAGAATGAAAAAGAAAACCAAGAACAAGGAGCGCAAACGAGGCAGACCCGAGGGCTCTAGTTTTCCCGATCTCTTCGAGCTCATGGGCGATGATGGCGACTATGATGATGATGATGAGGGTAAAGAGGAGCTGGAGGACGAGGACGACGAGGATGAGGACTATTTCTATGGATTGCCAGCAAAACGGCGACATACCACCGGTCAGCAGAGCGGCGACCAAAAGGAGGACAGCAGCTCCGCGGAGGAGGGTGCAGATTTCGGGGCCATGGTCGAGGATGAGGTGACCACGCCCCCTCCAACGACCAGCAGCGAAGAGGAGGCGGCAGCATCGGCTGAGGCCACCTCCAGCACCAAGAACTCCATGGCCAAGAAGAAGATACGCATCCGGCGGCGTCCCGTGGACACCGAGGAGGACTACGATGACGATGACGAGGACTCGGGCATAGGTGGCTTCTTCCGGATGCTGTTCTATCCCGTCCAGGTGGCCATGTCGCGTTTGATGGATGGCTTTGGCAGCAGTCCCGAGGAGGATGAGGACAAGGAGCCGACGATATCCAAGTATCCCAGCTACACACTGTACCACAATGCCCACAGCAATGAGGCCTTTGCAGAGCCTGAGGAAGCAGAGGAGGAGGCTGAAGAGGAGTCATCTTCGCTGGGCAACTGGTTCAGCTCCTGGTTTGGCTTGCAGCGCAGGACGAAGAAGATTGGCAGTACCAGCACCACCACAGTGCTGCCAGTGCCCACGCCCTCGAAGGAGCCACCCGGCTGGCTGGAGTCTTGGTTTGGTTTCGGCAAGACCACCACCAAGGACGAGGAGGAGGAGGATGACTATGATAGTGAGTAGAAATTCTGGAGTTTTGTGGGAAAATGAATATTCTTATTCTTTGGGATTTTTTTTAAGGAACTTTCAAGAACTTTGGAAATTATTTTACTAATATAAATAAATATAAACTAAAGTATAAATAAATTCAAAAGATTAAGTGAACAATTAGGAACTTAGATTTGTTATTTAGTCGCCAGTTTTGTGTTTTCTTTGATTACTTTTTTATTTATGTTAAAAACAAAGATCTTCTATAGAATTTCCTATTAAAATTCTTTGATGTTTAAAGATAAAGGCTTTAAAATCCCATAAAAATTTCTCTATTAAATTAGAATACTCTTTGCATAACTATAACTTTGCAAAAATAACTTTAAATTGAAGAAATAATTACGCTTGACTTGATCTAAGCCTCAGAAAATATATTTAAAACCCACTAACGATGATCTGGCAGTTTCTTGTTGGCCAGAAATTAATAATACTAGCCAAGTAATGGCTCTACTTGAAAGCAATTAAAAGAAAACTTGGCACTCGAGTGATCAAGTTAATGGGGAGATTGGCTGAATGAGCAGGGAAATACCCATACGAGATACCCACGCTATATACTAAATAAAGAGAGGGAAACCAGAACCAGAACCAGAACCCAATCGCAGCCATAACGGTGGCTCTGGTCTCTGGTGGCTTCTCCATTTCCGTTCACGCTTTCTGCACAGACAGAAGACCCGCACACACTCCCTCCTCCAGCACCCTCTCTCTAATCCAAAGGTGACTTTCCTTCGCAGAATGGTTTGCCAGCTGGTTCGATTCACGGCCCAAGCGGAAGGTCAGACGGCGTTCCACCACCTCCACCTCCACCTCGACCACTTCAACCACAACCAACAGTCCAGGAGCAGCAGCAGCAGCAGCAGCGGTGCCCATCCTGACCATTGTGGATCCGCTGCGTAATCCCCAGAACTGGATTGGCATACTGGCCCATCACATAGTGAACTCCACGGCAACCACTACCAGTAATCCGCTGCTCCAGGCTTTGGCCACACGGATGACGAGTACCAGGGGAACCACTAGCACCTCCAGTACCACGACCAGTACGACCACCTCGAAGCCGGAGGTTCCCAGAAGAATCAGCTATGATAAGTACCAGATCTGGCGACTAAAGCCACAGGATGAGACGCAGGTGCGAGCTCTGGAGGATTTCAAAAAGGCCGAGGATGGCGTCAAGATGCAGTGGCTGAAGGGGCCAAGTCTGAGGTGAGTTACCAGGATTTTCCATATGATTTTAATATATTTTCTTGAATATATCTTTCATATAACCCCCTTTAGAGGCCTCACCGATGTCCTTGTGCCGCCCAAGATGCTGGTCGACTTCCAGGGCACCTTGAACTACGAGGGCATTGCCCACGAGGTACTCATCTTTGATGTGGGCAAGGCCATAGCCTACGAGCGCTCCAAGGAGGATTATCTGCACACCACTCGCCCCTCGAAGCACCAGCAGCCAGCGCGTGCGACGATACCGCCGCCGATGACCTGGAATCGGTATCACAATCACGACGAGATTGTCAAGTATTTGGAGACGGTACGCATGCGTCATCCGCAGCTGGTGGAGCTCATACACATAGGTCGCTCCTACGAGGGTCGCCCCCTGATCGTGGTCAAGATCGAGTCCAAGCAAGGACCCCTCACCGGAAATGGCGATGGTCCTGTGACGGGAAAGCGGCCCAAGCGGAAGCACAAGCCCGGGCAGGCGAATGCCGTGTTCGTGGAGGCGGGAGCTCAGGGTTTGGCCTGGATAGGACCCGCAACGGCCACCTGGATGATAGCCGAGCTGCTCAGGCTGATGAAGACCAACAGTGAGTGTGACTTTAATTGGGGAGAATAAAAGGAATAATAAGACGATTAAAGAAAAGTTCAAGGCAGCCTGAAGAGTGAAGAAGAGCCCGATTATTCCTTACATTTTCCCTGCTTGAACTTCTTCTTCTAAATAAAATAATTGTAAATATTAAACCCCTCCTCAACAGAAAGCAACGAGGAGGTAGAGTTCATACGGAACACCACCTGGTATGTGATGCCCGTCCTGAATCCCGATGGTTATGCCTATAGCCATGAGTACGATCGCTTCTGGAAGAAGTCACGGTCGCAACACCAGGCTCCCGCGCCCAGTGGCCTCTTGGATTCGGCGATGACGTGGCTCCAGCAGAAACGGGGACCGGACAAGGTCTGCTATGGGGTGGATCTCGACAGGAATTGGCTCTACCAGTGGGGCAAGCGTGGCAGCTCCAAGGCGCCCTGCAATGAGTTCTTCGCGGGTCCCACGCCCTTCTCCGAGCCGGAAACGAAGGCGGTTTCCGAATTTCTCATGGACTATCGGACGCAGATCAAGGTAAACGGGCAAAGGGTATCCTCGAATGGGCTGAATATTTACTTTTCTGGCTTCTCGCAGTTGTACATATCCCTGCAGGCCTACGGCCAGGTCATATCCTATCCCGTCAAGGCCAATTCCACGTTCAATTCGGAGCGTCTGGATGATTTCCTGGACGTGGCCATGGTGGGCACCGATGGACTGCGCAAGAAGGGCAGCAAGTCGCGCTACAAGGTCGATGCCTCCAACGATTTAATAGAGCAGCGATCGGGTGAGTAATTTAAAAATATTTTATATTATTTGTAAAATAAATTACAAATCAAATTACAGGCTGTGCGGATGCCTTTGCCGCCTACGAGATTGGAATACCCTTTAGCTACACGCTCCAGCTGGCGGACAATGGAGTCCATGGCTATCTGCTGCCCAGCAGCGCTATCGAGCCCACGGCCCGGGATGCCTTCGAGATTATTAGCGGCATGATGGACTACATTTAGGGTGGCGGATGATGGATGATGGGCAGGGATTCGGGTTGGGTGCTTAGTTCCTTTTTTTTTCAGTGCGTTCCGGAGATCACATTTTCACATTTTCGGAATGCACTCCCCAAAAAAAAGCATATTCATACTTCTAATATTTTTTTTATATTCCAAATTTGTTGTTTATATTAAATGTAAGTGTATTTTTTTTTAATCAACATTTTCAACTTGAATTTTGAGATTTCTCCGATTGTTGTGCGTATGTAATACTAATATTTTTTTGGTAGCTTTAATTCTATTTATAATAAATAGTAAATACTTAAAGAAAGAGCATTCAATTGCTTCGTATACCTTTTTTGCATGGATGCCATGATATATTTGAATTTTATTTCCAGAGAAAGCTGGGGGTTTCAAGGATTATTTCAAGTTCTTTCGAGTTATTTTTGTTTGCATTTAATGAAGTTTTTAGTAATATTATTATACCCAAAGTATAATATGTACTAAGAACTTGTTTTTTAATGATTAACAACCAACTTTCGTTGATGTTGACATACTAAACATAATATTTATCGCTTTAGATAAACTTTAATTTAGCTACAACTACGAAACCAAGATATATCGCTATCTAGGATATTGTTTTTACTGCTTTTGAGTATAAATAAACTTGGTGAAACCTCTAGATTCGGGTTCTCTTTTGATATTACCAAAATATAACCCCTAAACTCGGCTTTTCCAACTTAATTTTCACAATTAATACAACGTTTTTCCTTGAAGTCTTCTGACATCTCTCTCATTCTCTCTTTGCTTTGCTTTTAAATTAATTCTTTTGATTATACATTAATCTTCAATATCCTGGCATAGCAATGCCTAATTCTGCGATAAAGGAACTAGATGAGACCTGGTTAAGCTAGTACCTCTGTGCTGCTGCTAGACGCATCCCTGCGAGACCGAAATCCTGCCCGCCAGCTTCGAGAAGATCGTGTGGCATTCATTGCCGTAGAAGTAGAGGCCGATGAGCAGCTTGAACTGGGCCGGTGTCATCGGATACGAGTCCTGGGACATCACAACGATCGTGTCCAAGGACTTGCCTTGCCCGCGCAGCTCCATATTGGACACCAGCTCCCTGTAGTTGGCAAAGGCCGCCGCGCACTTGGCAATGTGACGTACCATTTTGTCCGTGGAGCACTGTTGCATCACCGGGCGCTGGATGGCCTCCAGGACGAGCGAATGCAGATCGAAGACGATCAAATCCGGTGTCGAGTTATCATTGTCCGCGCCGCAGCTTCCCTGCAGGTCCAGCAGGCGGCCAGGCGTGCTCTCAATGTCGGCCAATTGGATGATTTTCAGACATTTGCCGCTGCTGCTGGCGAAGCCCTTGCGATTGGTGATTAGCAAAACGCTACTCTCATTTAGCGCGCAACGTTCGCATAGCTGGGAAATGCCGAGTAAGAAGAAGAAGAACTAGAGGAAAACTCCAGGCAAGCCGGCTTGGCATTCTCACCTTCGCCAAGCATGTGGTGTACTCGTCGTTGACGGTCAGGTAAATGTAGTTGCTAATGCAGTCGCTCAGAGACGTGGTCATTCCTTGCAGAAACAGAATTTTACGAATTTGCGACAAAAACAAAACGAAATCAAAAGTTAAATGTGAATGCCAGTGTGACCGCAGTCAGAAAGCCGAAAAAAAACACGGTTTCCAAGAAGAAACTAGCATGTTAATTTCGATTATTAACGGATTTCGATGGAACCCCAAATAAAATCGGTTGTACTTAAATCAGTACAGATTTATATATCATAATAAATATACAAAAAGTTGAAATTAAAAAATTAACTTTATTCTTGGAATTAGAGTATGGTGAAAATAGTTTGTTCGATATCGATAGGTGTTCATCCCGACGGGCCAGTCAACTTGCTAGGATGAGACAATTGGTCTTGCTAATTTAACGGACATAATAAGTACATAAATTGTTTACTATAATAACTTTTATTATTAATGAATGGCGGATTTTTTGTAAGTGTTCTTGACAATACAATAAGTAAATAATAAAAACATAATAGTTTGCCAGGTTAGCAGGTCATCCTCTAGAGTGACCATTTCACACTCCGTCCAACGCCTAGTCATAATCGTTCTAAAAATTACCACAAAATGCAGTGCCACCTAGAGTCCACCACACTAACTCACGACCATCGTCATATCGCCAGCCTTGTCGAACGCCCGTAGCACGACCAACGCAAGCGAGACATCGATAGCACCAGAAGATGAGCGAGCGAGATAGCAGATCAAACCGATGGCTGTCAAACTCAACACAGCCGTGCCGACGAACAGACCGCACAAAGCGTAATGTAAAAGAATTGAAAAAACTCATCAAGTATAGAGGCCAAAAAGCAAACGCAGCAGTCGGGGATAAATTAATTAATTCGTTCGATGCGAACCAACTAAATGCGGCGTTTACAGCGCAGTGGATGCGAGCGGCTAACGAATTGCGGTAAGCACAGAGAAAACCGAAAAGCAGCCAAGAAAAATACGGACGAAGCGAAACGCACACAAACAGACGCACCACACACACACACGCATAGAAGCGCCCACATTCTGAGGCCGAGAAGTGAAAATTGAAGGCGGCGTTCTGAAAGAATTTCCCATTTCCCGGAAGACCGAAGACGGAAGGCAAAGAAGCTAATTAAAGATAGCCTGCATGTTTGCACATTTTCTAGGAGGCAACGAAAAGGGCCGATAAAAAGGCGATCCACACACATACAAGTGAGAGCCTCCCATACAGGCGAGCCACTCACACACCGCCAACTCTGACACACACACACACACCACACACACTCACACACAAGCGTGCGTGCCTTGGCAGGTGAGAAGAAGAGGAAGGAGCCCAAAAGGAGGCGCCAACGGAAACAAAATTGGATAAATCGAGGAGAAGCAGCGCAAGAAGGCGAGCGGAAGCTGCAACAGACTCTGTACGAGGCACAGAGCAGATCAGGAGGAGCAGCAGCAGCACCAGCGGGAAGCAGCAGAAGCAAGCAATTACACGAACAACAACAGAAGCGGCAGCGTATTTGGCGAAAATCTTGCATTGATGGTAATGCATGCTAGAAAACCGCAGCGTATGAACGATGGGTACGGAATGAACTGATATTTATATTTATATTTGATAAATCGTAGGGTCGTAAAATAACAACACTGGCTGGTCACACACACCCATAATTGAATATTTTTTGTTTACGTTCTGCTGCTGCCTCCCAACTCTCTCCCTCTCCCTCTTACTCTTCGCATTCGTTGCGCCCTCTCTTTCTAACTCGTAGTGCCAGTGACCTGGCCGCATTTCCTCGATGAATTTTCCAAAATTTAATCAATTTAGTTAACGCTTTCCTTGTAAATAATTTGCTTAAACTTTGGGCCAATGGTTTTTGTCCCGTTTTCTGTCCGTCATTCTCGCGTTATTCGTGTTTTGGGTATCCACCACACACGCTAGTGCCTTCTTGCTCGCACGCGCTCAGCTGTCGCTAAATGCAAAAAAAAAGAACGAAATCCATTACCATTTTACCGTTTCTATTTTGCACTACGATTTTCCTGTTTTCACGAAATTCATGTTTTATTTTTCTTTGTACATTCTCCCGCTCGCTTTTTGTTTATTATGGCATTTAACCGGCTTTAGTTTGTTTTCTGCCTTCAACAAAAAAAAAAATAAACAACTAATCGATGCCGGCGCATTGATAAGGTTTTATTGTTGATAAACGAAATAAACTGCAGGTGAAATTGCAACACATTCAAGTTTGCAGTGATTTGTTGTAGCTTTTCCGACCCCATACAAGCATACAGACAGGCCTGCAATATGTACGGCTTCGCAGCTTCTTGAAGAGGAAATTGCTTAAGAATTGTTCATGAAATATTCACCTGTGCAGTGTAACAACTTCCTTATTTATTATTCAAAATTGTGTACTAAAACCCTCAGAAATCGTTCGCTCATCTATGTGCTAGATAAAGTCAGAACTATAGCTTTGAAATAAACTGATGGGAAGAAAAGCCCTATAAGAAAGTGGTCTGCAAATTAGGAACTTTTGGGTCATATAGTCTTTGAGAAAGAGGTTAAATCGACTCGTCTGGTGGTACTCATCGTTCCTTCTAGTTTTGTATACATTTTCTGTGTATATAAGCCAATATTAGGGCATGTTGTCATTGTAATATAGTTTGTTTTGAAGTCTACATAAGGTTTTATGTTTGTCCGAAGTTATCTGGACGTTTCCCATCCTCTAATATACATCAGCTTCGCCAGTCATGTTACCTACAACCTTTAGAACTGCAAGCAAACTGTTTATAATACTAAATATGGGATTAATATCTCTCCCATACATTTTAATTTCTTTTAAATATTTAATAATATTTCTAATAATTGTATTTATTTCTCCTACGCTTTTCCAGGTACTTTGAGAAGCATACCAGCCACACATCCTACCAGGTAAGCACACACGATGCTCGGATTCGTAGCCCCTGTGAACCAACTTAATCACGCCTTAATTGTGTATGCCAGTGTGTGTCAGTGGATATATATATATTTCGTTCTGTAGTTGGTAGTTAGTCCTACTTGAAGCCAATGCAAATTGTAGATTCTTTAACTCAGTTTCATAATTCATATGAATTTAATTTCCCCACAAGTATCTACATATATATTATATATCTTGGGACCAGAAATTGTACCTGTGTAGTTTGGATTTTTGGTTTCTTTATTGGTATATTTCTTTTTTAAAAAACGTTTATTCAATCGCTGTGTTTGTTGTGCATCCAAAATTCCTCCTAATTGTCCTGCGACCGACCGACCCCCCCGTCCGTCATCCATTATCCATTTTTGAACTGACCAAAGCAAACGTTTCATTTGTTAACCCATTGAAAACGCGGCATTGCAGCCTGTGAACTGATCTTAAGTTGCGAAACGCAGAGATATTTTAAGAAAGCAAACTGGAAAGTCTACGCCAAATTCCGAAAATAAATTCGATAAATAATGCAAGTAACAAGTATTCTAAATAAAAGTGTAAACGAAGTAATAATCGGAGCTAATTAATTCGAAATCTTAACCGAAACAGCACAAACCGAATTCGAAAAAAATAATAACAAACACGGTGGTTATTCCCACGCCATTAATCAAACAATAGATAACATTAAAACAAACCAAAGCCATGTTTAAGCGCTGCCTAAATACATTTAATCAAACTCTAATAGCCTTACAAACGACGTAGTAAACAATTAAAATAAAATATACACCACTGTGTACATATACACGGATTGCTAACTAAATAACCAACTAAATAGCGAGCAGTAACAAATTTTAAATCAATTGAAATTAACGAAAATATCAACGATAACAAGGAGAACAACACGAATGTGCCTCAAAATAAGTCTAGCAACAACAATCAATTAAGCCAAAAGCAAAAACTAAACTAAATAAACTAATAGGACGACCAAAGTTATTCCAATTAATTAATTAACTAAATAAAACCATCTATGAGGAGCAACAACAAGCACAAAAACCACAACATGGCTGTTGACTTGTCCCTTTCAACAACAACAATTGCCAATTGCAATAGCAACATCAGCAGCAGCAGCAGCAGCAACAACAGCAGCAACAGCAACAGTAATAATAATAACAATATTAACAACAACAATAATAACAGTAGCAACAACAATAACAATAGCAAAAGCGCAGCAGCAGCAGCGACGCTAGCAGCGACCTCAACGTCGTCGTCGTCGTCAGCTGTGGGCCTCTGTCGCCTCGAAGTAAGTAAAAAAAATCAAAATCAAAATAAATGTAAATTAAAAATGTGCAACATAATTAAAAATAAATCCAGGAAGAAAACGAAAACAACAAACCAACGACAAAGCATTAAAAAAGTTATTCTTAAACGATAATCCAAGCTATAAAGGAGAAAGCAAGATATCCTGCCAGAAATAAGGCTTAAATAAAATGAAATCTATATACATTATACAGTTTGTTTATAATTTATGATTTCCATTTAATTGAAAACCAATCCACATAACGAACAAACGGCATCAAAATTGATTTATAATTTAAACGTGAAATTTGGCTCAAACAAATGAGAAACATAAGCAATTTAAATATATTTATCAACACAGAACAATTCGAAATAATTTATATTTATATTAAAACACACACACACCCACCAGACACGTGACATATTTCAAAATTCTTCTTCGATTATAGTTACATTCTTAATTTGAAATTAAATCTCATCTGAATTTCATTTCATTGGCAATAATCACAAGCGAGTACATTGGCAAAAGTAGCTGGCATTTAGTTATTTTAATATTATTTCCCTATTACGTAGATTTAGTTCAACTAACTAACTAACTAACCAACCCCCGCCCCCATTCAAAAAGACAACATTTGAAATAACCAAAGAGTTGTAACTAAAACTGAACCGAAACTGAAATCAAGCCTAATTGTTAACAACACTGTGCGGCGCACACAGTGAATTCTGTAATTTTCAAGAAACCTGTGGCAGAGATTTTAGATAAAAGGTCCTTGGGATATAATATATGATTAGAAAGTGTAGCAAAAGGAATATTTCAAAGGTTATAAAACCTAAATTGAACTTTCAAGTCTAGTTTTGTTATTAAACATTAACTTATTTCCACAAAAGCTATGTTATATATCTGTAATTTTCTTCATGTGAGCTTCAGGCTAGTAGACCAATGAATTTATAAGAAAGTCTTCATAGAAAGGTATTCAAAATAGACAGAAAGTCAGAAAAGCACATGAATTTGTGTAAGTTTTTTATCCTTTAATCCTCACAATGTCCAGTTTTGTTCTTAAAATAAATCTTGATTGTATCAAAACATTAAAAAACAACCTTATCTTCAGCCTCTGCCACGTTTCTCGAAATCTCTAAACCATCTAAAAATTATACTTTGTGTAGCACTGTAATTAATTTGGGGCAAGAAAAAAAAAACAAAAAAAAGATTTGTATAAAGGAAAAGGATAAACTAAACCGACTAAAAACTGTGTGCGCTTCTATATATTTACCCGTGCAGAGCTCAAAGTACAGCAGTTCAAAGCGCGACTATGAACGCGATCGTTCCTCCAATTATCGCGATCGCGACCTGTCGCCGGGCGCTGGCGGTGGCGGAGGTGGTGGCGGCGGCGGCGGTGGAAGCAGCAGCGGCGGCGGCGGCAGCAGCGGCAATGGCGGCGGCGGCGGACCATTAAACAATGGCAACAGCTACCGCTCCCAGTCACCGGACATTGATTCGCCTTCGTCCCGTTCCCACGATATCCGCGATCGCAGTGATCATCGTGGCGGCGGCGGCGGCAGTGGGCGTGGCGGCAGCGGGGAGCGTTACAGCTTTATGCAGAAGATGCGCGACAGAGATCGTGATGTTTACAAGAAGGATAAATATTCAGGTGAGTTCGCGCTGCCTTGCAAGCTTTAGACTGAAATTAGAAGACCCTGCAAGGGTATGGAAATCACTCTTGGTGATCAAAACATCAAGTTTTAAGTTTTTAAGTGCATAGATATCCATATTCTGAGCTCATAACAGCACCTGCAGTGTTTATAACATCACGTAGTGCTTATAAAACCTATAATAGTTGCTCTAAAAAATAATATTACTCCAAATTCCAACTCTCCCTTAGATAAACGAGATCGCCGTGGCAATGATCGCGACTCGGAGTCTTCGTATCGCACCAACCATGACAGGGATCGACGAGGAGGCGGCGGCGGCGGCAGTGGAGGAGGTGGTGGTGGCAGCGGTGCAGGCGGGGCAAGCGGCGGCAAACTGTGCTCCTCGCGGGAAAACGACAAGCGGTCGGGCTCGGACGACCGCGACCGGGAGCGAGATCGTGATATGCGTGATATGCGCGACAAGCGGGATCGCAATTCGGATCGCGACAGGGACTTGTACAAGAAGGACAAGTATGCAGGTGCGTGGGTCAATCTATGTACCTCTATTTCTATTGTTATAATTATAATTAATATGAAATTGCAGACAAGCGCAGCGAACGCAGCGATCGTGGCGAGCGAACGGCGCGTTATGGCGACTGGAGTGAGCATGTGAGCTCATCTGGTAAGTAGCCTTGCTGGGACATCAATTGCTAGCAGAATCATTTGAAAATGGCTTTCTTTTTAGGGAAAATGTATTACTACAACTGCAAGACGGAAATCTCCCAGTGGGAGAAGCCAAAGGAATGGGTGGACAGAGAAAGGTGAGAGTCTGGCAATGTTCTTAGGGATCTCGTTAAGTCCTATGCTAACCAGTATTCGTTTCAGGAATATGCCGCGTGATCAGCACCGTGAGAAGGAATATCGCGACAAGGACCGCGATCGGGACCGCGAAGACCGCTTCTCCAGATCGAGTTAGTATATTTAAAGCTTATAATTAATATAATTATAATACTTATAATTATATTTCCCTTCCCCACAGCATACAAACATTCCAATTCTTCGCGCGACAATTCACGACTGAGATGGAATTATGAAAACGATGGCGGACCGCCCAGCCATCGAAGGCGTTTGGATGGTGAGAGATAAATAAATAAGCTAACAACTTACTTACACAATAAGGAGTATAACCACCTGATGATCCCTCTCCCTAGGTCGACACAATGACAATGCTGACATGGACATAAGCGGCGACTCGACGCCCACCTCGGAGGCCAGCTATTCGCTTAGCGGTACGCCCACTACTCATGGTGGCGGCAACAGCAGTGATCAGCCGATGGGCAATGCCCTGCCACGGCTGGCCTCCCACCCGAATGCCAGCTCCTCCTCTTCTGCCTCCGGCGTGACAGCGGGCGGAGCACTGGGAGCAGCGGCAGCAGCAGCTGCTGCGGCAGCGGCGGCCGCCGCGGCACTTCACTATGCGGGGGGAGCGAGTGGTGGCGGTCCAGTGACGGGAGCCACAATGCTGCCCACCAGCGGACTGTCATCGTCTGTGAATAGCAACAACAGCGCAGGCGGCAGTGGCAGCAATAGCAGCAACAATGCCAACAGCAGCAGCAGCAACAGCAGCAGCAGCAGCCTGATGAGGAACTCGGTTGTCGGCCACATTGGCTCCACCTCCGGCGTAAGTCCCGAAGGGAACACTAGTCTTAATCGAATTATTATTTATTGATTAGTTTATTTGTTTATTTATTTACACAGACAACTGTGCCAACGCTGCAGGATCCGCACCAGCACCAGCACCATCTGAACTCGAATGCTCCACTGCCGCCGGGTGCCAAGGGCAAGGATCAGACGCTGCTGCTGATGCGCCAGAAGATGCATCTGGGCCTTGGTGTGCTCGACCACCACGGAGTGAACTCGGTCGGCGGCAGTGCATCGGCGGGGGCAGAAGCGGTCAATCATGCCTACAATTCCGTCAATAATTCGGTCTCCGGCAGCAGTCTAAGCAGCTTACGGTGCGTGCCTCCATACATTTTCCATAAATCAATTATTAACTAACTGAAAAACTGTTCAATTGCAGGGACAACAGCATCAACTCGCCACTGTACATGTCCCACTCGCACCACAGCCTCTCGCCGTCGCTCAGCAGCTACACCAAGAGCCCCATACCGACGATCGTCGGTCACACGAACAACGTGAGCGGCGGCGGAATGCTGAGCAATGCCTACACCTGCAGTGCACCCTTCGGCCTCAAGGACGTGGCCTCCGCCTCGCCAGGCACGTCGAACAGCAGCCAAAGCCATGTGCCCGGCTTGGGCGCCGTCAGCGGTATCAGTGTGATCACCTCGATGGGCAGCAACAGTGTGGCCTCGACGTCGGGCGAGGGGCCACCAACGCCCACGCTAGAGTTGGAAGGCGCCGCAGCGTTGGAGCTGCAGCAGCAGCAACAGTTGGCTGCCGCAGTGGCAGCGGCAGCCGCGGCAGTAGCAGCAGCGGCGAGTGCCCAGCAGCAGGCGCAGCAGCAGCGCAAATGTAAGTATTTCAAAGGGTTGTATTATGCATTATCGTTTAATGTTTTATGAATTATTGCAGTGGATGGCACCTCGTCGGCCACGCTGAGCTCCCTGCAGAGCTGCGTGGGCTCCTCGGTGCAATCGGCTAATCTGCGCGGCCCCGAAATATCGCCCAAGCTGGCGAAATACTTTCGCGCCGATCTTATTGCGCACGTGACCAACTGGCATGCAGAGGTGCTGGAGCGTCAGGTAAGCTGTGACCACCACCAAACCAAAAGCAAGGCAGCAAGGAGGAAATCCTTGGCCATCTGTTATCCCGGCCACTAATTGTGCATTCTCTCTGGTACTCTTTCGAAGGCGCAGAAGTGTTGCGAGGACACACACCTGTTTGGCGACATTACCTGCACGCGGATCTGCGCGGAACTGAAGTGCGCCCGTAGCCTGGTGCGCAGCACAGAGATCTGTGCCACCCTGCAGGAACAAAAGTGAGTGGAAATCGATTGAGATATTTAATAGATTCAAAATACTAACCAATATTTCCATTAATCATTTCAGAATTATGTATTTGCGACAGCAGATCCGACGCATTGAGGAGTCGAAGACTCAGAACGCGTTCATGTCGGACGATACTTAGGATCAGGAGCAGGTTAGGCTGCGCGTCCATCGCAAGCTGTCGGTAAGGCTCAAAAAGAGCTACTTCTGGCGCAGCTGATGATGATTGCGATGATAATTGGATTGGTGCATTGTGACAGTCGCTGCCGCCGGCTCATAATTTGTTGCCTTTGTTTTTTTGTTCATCGGCATGATGAACGATTTACACAGATGATGATAATGATGACGATGACGATGATGATGACGTCTGGCGGTGGCATTAAAAAACACCCACAGACACACACAATGACTGAGAAAACGGCGTGCATCCTGCTCCTTACACCTTACACACCTGCTGCTGCTGCTTTCTCCTCTGGGCGAGACTCGTCTCTCTCCCCCGAAAACCGCGCATGAATCACTTGTGTGTGTGTTCGGATCGAGTCTGAATCTCCCTCACAAAACACGTGTGTGTGTATATATATATCGTGGCGGTATATATATATATATATAGAGGACTGTTGAGCGAATGGGCTTCTCGGCACAAGCAAATCAGGACGAAACAAACAAGAAAACAAAAGAAACCAAGCAACTCTCCAACACTACAACATAATTTATAATTAGCCAAGCGTAAATTAAAAGCCAGAATAATCTTAAATAGGCACTGGAGCAGACCGAGGCAAATATAGCAACCATAACTCCGTACAAGAAAATGAAAGAAGTAAAAACCGACAAAACACCTAACAAGAAGCAATATTATGTCTAACAAAACACCTCAAAACGAAAGCGAAGATAAACAACAAATGAAATAGAAACCGAGTCTATAGGAGGAAAACGAAAAACGAATGGAGAACACATATAGAAATCCACAAAAAACACCAGTCAACATAGTATACTCAACTGCAATACAGAAAAAGGAAAGCTAATTACAAATATATACAAATTATACAGATATATATATATCTAATTATAAATATATAGTATATATACATCAATTAGAGTATATGAAAAGATTTGTATATTTACAACCAACAACAACAACAACAACAACTACAACAAACAACAACTACAACTACAGCAAACAACAAGAAGAAACATGTGAGAAAGAACGGAGAATCATGATGATAAAATGATTATTACAAGGACAACACAACAACCAAAATGCGAGTCAAAGTCGTCGAACCGAACCGGAAACGGAAATGCAACCACCCGAAGGAGGAAGGCAGTCGACATTTAGCTATAAAACAAAAAAACAAACCAACACCGCATCCTTTATATTTATTTCCATTTCAAACAAAACAACAACAAAGATAATCATTTGTTTTTCGTTTTGATTTTCGCTTTCGTTTTGTTGTTTTGTTTCAAATTTCTGCCCATTGCAAGATTATTATGGTAATTATCACACATAATACACACAAACCGCCAACGGCCACGCCCACGCACCAACACGCCTCCCATCAGAAAAGGAAATTGCTAAAAACAAAACAAATTATACATAAAAAACAAACAAAAACAAACATTAACAAAACACGAAGGGAAAAATCGTAGTAAAAAAATAAAATAAAAATTGTATTTATATTTATTTTAATTTTTGCGAAAGCTTCAAATTAATTGCATTATATTGTGTTTGTAGATTTACAATTTTTTTTATGTACCATCTACAATTACGTCTTACAAGGTATACATATATATATATATACACATATATATGCAATATACTACATACATATATAATTTATTTGGAAAACGCGAACACTTGTTTGTTTTTTAAGCAGGAAACACACAAAATGGCAGGCGGAAGCATCAGATTAAAATTATTAAGCTCGATAGCGGGGAAAAACCAGAGGGAACTAACACACACACACACACACACACACGCACGTGCGTTATGCATGTGTGCTCTTGGGTTTTTATTTTAATCTTAACTTGTCTAAAAAAACATCAAACAAAACATAAAAATTAAATATAGGGCGCTGCGAATTACGACGCAGCTGCGAAAGAAAAAGAAAGCAAACAGTTTAATAATGATAATGCTAATACCTATTGTAGATATATACATATAAATAATATATATAATAAATATATTAGCTAAGCGTCAAAAAAAAAAAAACAAAAACAACCAACCGAAAAATAGAAACTTTTATTATGAATTAATTAAAAAATACAACAACAGAACTCTGGTTTTTTAATGGCAAAATGGGGAATACATTAAATCTATGATTTTATTCGTGTTAAACTAATCTTTATCAGGAACAACCGCTGAATCGATCTATCCTGATTGGAATATATTTTAATAATACAATTTTTAAAATATTTGTAGACATCCTATCTGTTTCTCTGACTATCTCTCTGTCAATTTGTCTTTATCTCACTACCCCCCACGAACTCTAGTTCTATTTCTCTAATTATCTCTCTCTATTTCTCACATCTCTCTAATTATCTCTACGTCTCTGTCTCTTGATCTATCCTTCTCTTGATCGGTCTCTTTCGCTATCTATCTCACTCTCTGTGTCTCAATCAATATATATATATATATATCTCTTCTCTATCCTCTATATATTTCTCTTCCTCTCTTTCTCTATTTTTTCAATTTTGTTCACTTTCTTCCTCTCTGTTTCTATGTCTCTCTCGATCTATCTCAATCTCAATCCAACTCACGGACCTATAAATAGAGGCGACTCGCCACAGCAGCCTCAGTAGGTCCGTGAAAACTTTCCCAATCTCTAGCTCTTTCTCCTTCATTCTCTCTCGACCTATCTCTGACTCTCTCCATCTCCCACACCTATAAATAGAGGCGACTCGCCGCAGCAGCCTCAGTAGGTCCGTGGCAACTTTTTCTCAATCTCTCGTTCTTTCTCCCCCTCTCTCTCTCGATCTATCTCAATCTCAATCTCAAACTCTCGCAGCCTCAGTCTCTCCGCGGCAACTTTTTCTCAATATCGCGCTCTCGTTCTCCCTTTCT
>JAEIHY010001648.1:0-26270 GCA_018904565.1 Drosophila tsacasi
TTAATCAATATTGCAATAATCAATATTGCAATAATCAATATTGCAATAATCAATATTGCAGTAAATCAATATTGCAATATTTCATTATTTAAATAAACCAATATTTAAATATTTCATATTTTATTAAAATTTCCCACGTCAGAAAACTATTTTATATAATGGATAGATAATGCTACATAGTAATCATTAAAGATACCTTGGTAGCTTCTGAAACCCTCTAAACCAAGTCAATTTTATGCCTTTTACCTAACCAAAACTATCTCTAAGAATTTTTCCACTGCATATTCTTTTCGATCTCGATCCACCAACTTGTTGCTACTCTCCTCTGCCTTAGTGTCTCTCTCTCTCTCTCTCTCTCTCTAACAACTGTGCACGTGTGTTGCAGCTTCTTCTTGGCCACATCTCCTGCTCTTCTCATGCTTCTTCTTGGCCATCTCTCCAGCTGCAAGTCGTGTTGTTGTTCGCGCTTGTTCGTTGTCGTGGCAGCCGCCGCAGCAGCCCAGTAGAAGAAGAAATATTTTAGAAATTTATGCGTTTCTGATAAATAGAGGAAATGTCTGCAAGTCTGCAAAGTCTGCAGAAGAAGCGCTTGAGCAGCTTGAGCGGACAAGCGGACGGAGCAAATTATTAGAAATATGCGAGTTTAATAACCAACTCGAGCGATCTTTCTTTCCCTCTCGCTCATGCTCTGCTCAAAATTTATTAAGTTGTCAACTGGCAAAAATGTTGGCAATTTTCTGCTCGTTCCCCGTTCTCTCTCTCTCTATCTCTCTGTGGAGAGAAAGAAAGAAGCCAAAGTCCGCAGAAATGCGCAATGAAGCGCCGCTGGTGGGCCTCGAGTGTGATTACTCCGCCTATTCTACGGCCTATGTGTCTCTTTTTCTCCTTTTCCCATTAATATCCATCTATTTTAGTATTCAGCACCGACTGTCGCGTTTAATGAACTTTAGCAAATGTCAGCAACTATGATTTGCTGTTGTTCTCTTCTGATTTTTGCGGATACCCTCCAGAGGGGATTAGTCCGCGCCTAATTTGCATATTTAATTTGCCTTATTTCTGCCTCTACTATTGGCCAAAAACAGATCTCTCTCTGGAGGTAAAAGAATTGAGACATTAAAGCAAATAAATTAGCCAAGATTCTCTTCTCTTCTCTCCAGAATACGCGCTGGCCACCCACTAGAGACTAGGAGCACATTCAATATTTGTGCTCTTCAAGAAGCTCAATTTCAAGCTCTTTAGGCGGACGAGAGCTGCGCAAATAAGAGGCGATGATGGCTGGCAGGCAGGCGACTCGTTACTCCAAACAGAACGAAGGACTTAGGCAACGAACTCGAAGTGCATTTGAGAATTAAATGTTTGCTAATTCGCTTGATTTCCGAGAGGGTACACAGGGGAAAATATTCGAGTGTTGAGCAATTAAAGGAAATGAAATAAGGAAACCAATCTGAGGAGAGTTTTCTAATTACTTTTATGAAGTTAAAAATAGGTCCTATAGATCTTTAGGCTTTAATTTGGAATTTAAAGCAGTTTCAATCCTTTGTCTTGTAGAGGCTTTATCCTTCAGCAGCTTGGGTTTTATTTGTCTTTTTTTTAAGGTAAACCGCAAAGGGAACCTGACACAAAAAAGAATCGAAAATCGACAAGGCCCAGAGCTCCTCAGCCGAATGCTCCAGAGAGTTCCCACTTTCGGTTTCAGGCCTGGTTGTGCTGCCAGGGGTTCCTAAAAATAGCCAGCAAAGGCAGCCGTGCCACTTAAGATCGAGTTGGTTTGCAGTTCCTTCGATTCCTGTCCAGAGCTCATCCCCAGCGACATTGATTGTATTTCCTTTTTTTTTCGAATTGTACGTAGCTTCGAAGCTTTTTAATTGTCGACAATGTTTGTGGCAAGTTTTTAATGAAATTCGCCGGGCTGTTGGCCTCTTTTTTATGTCTGCGGTTTCGGTTCTGTGACATTGCAGCGTGTCCTCCAAATAATTCATTAACACTCGTGTCTTGTTAAGTTTAATTTGGGATCGGTCGCCGCTCGGTGTTCCCCTCGACTTGTTACATTTTTGTTTCCATTTTGTTTCAGTGGAATGAAAGTAGTTTTTTTTTTGTTTTTGTTTTTGGCAACTCTTTAGTGGAAAGAAAATCTCTTAATCCCGGCAATCCCAAGTGTATAAAATTTCAAACATGCCAACAACGATACACTTTCCTGTCCATCAAGCCCCCGTCTTTCTTCCCGGCCCCACGGCTTTCTTCTTGTTCTTCCAAAGAAGAAGAAAGAAAGAGAGCCCAGAAAAGCAGAGGGAAGAGAGGGGGAGAGAACGACGAGGAGCTTTGGACAGAGGTAATTTGATATTTTCGTTCCCTTTTTTCCTGTTTAATGAGACGAATGCACAGAAATTTATGATCCGGTAAGCAGGCGCAGTTTTGTTCAGCATTCAAATCTTGGCCAACCGCCACGCCCCCCCATCCCCACCTTCGGAATCTGCGCCCCTGCGCCCAAAAAGGGTACAGTACAGTTAGATTGATTGATTGATGGCAATTGACGGCGCAGAGTGATCACAATTCGGCTAACGAGAGATCCCCACTGCGGGGCAAAACGTCATAAATCCACTAATAAACAGTAACCACAGAGAGCGACCACAGCAAATAAATTTGTCTGCAGAAATGAAGCCACAAAAAAATGAAAAAAATCGAAAAAGGAATTGCAGCAGCCGTAAAGGCAGGCAAAATGTGCATAAATAAGAGTTTAAATAAGAGAAGTCCGAGGAACGCTTCGACACCCCGAACTCTGGCAGCCTGACACTGAGCACAACAGTTACTTTTCTTGAATTCATCCTTTGCATGGATCAACATGGCAGTGCACAGAGAGAAAAAGGGGTGTACAAGAGCTTTTACTATGATATTTTAGGCGTGTCCGTTCGTCCGTTGTCCGTTAAGCAGAATAAATCCCTAGATATGAGAAACTACTGGAGAGAAAGATACCAAGTTTGGCAATATCAAAACTATAGATCCTACTCATATGAAGGTGACTTCATTTTAAAACTTTAACTGATTATTTCAATATTCTTCAATATTTTCCCATGTGCATCCCTGCCCGTTCAATTTGCCAAAGTCGAAAAGAATTTAACGCTCGACACGAGACTTTTGCAACTTCATGCCACATAAACTATAAGGAAAGCAGGCTCAGATCCCAAGCTTAAAGCCTCAACTCTGAGCCGCTGCTGCCTCGCCTGCCCAAATTAAAATGTTCTTTCAACTACGAACTTTCGACAATAAATTGAATTGAACAACAAAAGGCAAAGGCCTCTGGTCTGGTGGAGAAGTAGGAGGGGAAAGAGTGGCGGGGCGGCATCCGCCTTCGGGTAACCGAGAGTTCGATGCGGTTCTCTGGGTTCTGGTCAAAGACATTTGTCATGTCATCCGCGGCGGCGATGGCGGCGTCGGGGAAGGAAACGACATATGGGAAGGGAACCCCCAGAGAAAGAGTGAGGAGGGCCAGAGGAGGAGGTGGATCCTCCTGCCAGAAAGGGATGAGTTTATCGAGGCGGCAAGAGAGAAATACATCTAGAGGAGGTGTACCTTCGGAAAGGGTGTCACAAATCGCAACCGGAGAGAGAGGAGAACTGAGAAAAATTGGGGTCGCCATCCGCGAACGCGTTATCGCTTCACAAATTAACAATCGGCGGGCAATAAAAAAGTTGTGCGTTTGTTTATGGCGCAGAATCTGGGGTCTCCAGGGCAGGAAGGAGCAGCAGCAGCAGCAGCATCTCGCAGCGGAGTTATCCTTATCGGAGGCCATTCGCTGGCCTTAACAAATTCAATTAAGCATTTTAATATCCGAGGCCACGGAGGTGTTGCACCTCGGACACTGAAATATTAACTTGATTTAATTTATGAATTGCTGCCCAGCCGCCAGAGAGTCCAGTCCAGTCCAGTGGCAGTGGCAGGAAGTCGATGCGGTAATTTATGGTACTTTGGGGGCAAAGCCGAAAAAAGGGCTCAGAAATGAAGTGGGTCAAAGTTGGGAGAAGAACCGCTGCGGCTGAGGGTTACGCAGGCCGAGCTTTTTATTCTCTAGTTAGGGGTATCAAGAGGAATCTTGAAGTGGTTTATCCATTAGGGTTCTAGAAATATCTTGTAGACCTTAAGTGAACTTATAATAATAAGGTCTAAAGAAGAAAAATAGCGCCCAGTGGTATGGCTTCAAAACTGCGCCTACTAATTTTTGAAACAGTTCTTTAGTTGTCTTTCTAATCTAATACACTATCTATAGAATATCTATCTATCTTTCTATGTATAGAATATTGCTAATGATTTTTTCCTGTAGTAGTATATAAAATATCATACAATAACATATCCTAAGGGCTCCCTTTGGTTGCCTTCTGACTTTCCTCAAGGGCATTTCTGCCCAGCAACAGAGATGAAGTTCTTTAAGATGGGTGGAGTTTTGGCCCGAGTCCCGTGCCCAATTTTTTTAGTGTAGGGCAATTTCCCTTTTGTTCTCTTTGCAAATTGCAAGAGCAATTACATGAATTTTTGGAGCCCTACACAGTTATTCCTGGCTGTGTTTTTTTTTTTTCAACTTGCATTTCTCGTTGCCTTTCGACACGTTCGGTTGTCCGCTGCTTTCAATCAGTAATTTCTGGGTCTTTGTTATGGGCCTTAATCAATAACTGTGCGGATATATGACCCGCTCAGAGTCCCCTTTCCTTTTTGTGTTGTATTTTTTTGGCAGACCCTGGGGTAGTCGTGGCGGCAGCCCATCAACATGCAACAATGTTGCAGGTTTTATTGAGGCGGCGGCACTGAAAGAGAGGTGAGCTCAGGCGATGATATCTACACGGAGATGTGATGATGATGATGATGACGACTCTTCTGCAAGAACACACACGTACTGACTGATCTCTTCCCACTTTAAGTCGATGTTGTCACTCTTTCAGTTGACACAATGGCCGAGGGAGAAGACAAATACATATTTGATTTGATTTATGTTTGCCAGTAGCCGGCACTCGCTATAAACACTTCCCATGGGCATACAGCAGCTGCCATCAGCTCGCAAATCAACTAATCGCTGTAATTTTTTAGCAGTCGCCTGGCTCTGGCCTCTGCCTTTGCATAAGTCGTCTAATAATCGGGCATAATTCATTATTTATGTGTGGCTCCGGCCCAAACATAGATATCTTGATAGATCTTTAGATCTTTAGCGAACAACAAAAGTGACGAGAGACAAAAGGCAGAACCAGACAAGCCAATGACTGTTTAAAAATTCAAACGAACGAAAAAGAAACGTATCGTTTATATATTTTACTGAATGCTGTGTGCCGTGCCTGCCTTATGTTTTTCACATATCATTTTGGCATTAACTTCTCTTCACGCACACGTCGATCGGGCCAAGTTATAAAAATGATTGACAATTTAATTTGCAAGCCAAAAAACAAACTCTTGTGGGGATTTATGAAATACTTGGCTTTGTATGGGCCGTGTTCTACAACCACGAAAAATATGCAAATCCGTTTTGGCCATAATCATCATCATCATCATCGCCGGGCAACCGCCACCAACCAAACCTCTCCACCAAACAATGGGGCCAGATTCGATGTTATGAATGTTGGAGGCAACCCACACGAGGAATTCTTATATTTCGGCCACAAAGCTGGTCAAGATTTTGCTGGTGTGTGGTGTGTGCACTCGAAGAAATACACGTGTAACAGGTGGCACGAACAAGATGTGTTATTAATTTAAAAATTATGGGAAGACAAATTAAAAAATAGGAAATTAAATGCCTATGCGAGAAGGAAAATGTTATATTATATTTTCTAACATCTAAATCGTGTCGACTGGTGATGCTGAATACACCACACAGGGCACACATTCTAATTCACATTTATCCAAGTGTAGAGAAAAAGAATGAAGACCGAGATTTGGGAATCTGTAAAGTTGGGAGCACGGCTCTCTTCGCCAGTGACGACAAATGAGACGGAAGACAAAAGACAGAAGACTGGAGACAGGAGACAGTAGACAGCAGATAGGAGAATGCAAGACTGCAGGCGACCGCGGAGAATGGCAGAAGGGAGCCCCCAAAGACTGGGCCGAGATGCACGTATGCAGATTGCCGGCCATTCCAAAACCTCGGTGAAAAAGCAGCAAAAACAAAAAAAAAAAAATAGAGGGGAAAAAAGCAAAGCAAAGCCCCAGCTGAGGCCTCCGATGTTTCGGGATCAAGCTCTGGGTCGTTGGGATTTCGGGATTGGAAAAGCACAGAGCTCCCCTTTTTTTATTTGTCTCTGAAATCTTGTTTGCTTAAAAGTAAAAATAATTAACTAATTAAAATTGTGAACTCGCTTGTTGCGGCGGCAACTGCGCTCATCGAAAGGAGCCAGCAGGCCAGGCAGGAGAAGGGACATTAGGGCCAAATAAGCTGCCAGCTTTTAGCTGCTGATTTTTCTTACTTCTTTTACTTCTCCTACTCCTCCTTTTTTTTTTTTTGTGGCTCTGGTAAATACTTTTACAGGCAACAACCGACGACGACGACGACGATATGCAAAAGCTATCAACGGAGCATCTCTGGGCTATGGAGCTCTCTGTCCCTGTGCTTTGGTTTGGGTTTGGTCTGCTGGGGCCTTGTAAGCCGTTGATATGCTCATTTAGAATCGCACGTTTTTTCCCCAGAAGTTGTTAAGAGAGTCCCTCCCCAGAGTCTCTCGGAGGGGGCGTACCGATTGCATTGATTGCCATTCGCATGCAGATGAGCTCTGTCCGAACACGTGGCCTGACCCCAAGAGACGCCTTGACGCTGTGAGTCTCTTCAAACCTTCCACTTTGGCCCATCAATCAACACACTTTCGGTTTTTTTTGTGTCAGTCTTTTTTTCGCTAGCTCGTAAAGTGCTAGTAGAGCTCATCTGGGGTATTGATTTTAGCCGACAAGCCAGCAGCGTCTCTGTAGCGTCGCTAGCGGGGCTTAATGGACAGCGAGACGAGTTAATTGTTTGGGCCAAAGCCCAGCACTTGACACCCGACTAAGGTTGCATCATGCTCAGAGGAGGAAAACTCCAAGAAGAAGCTATTTGGCTTGGCATAACTGAAATTGACGGGACGAGGATGAAATTAGTGGGGAGAATCGTTGGGTGTTTGGGAGGTTCGGAGGCTCAGAGGCAGGTTGAGGCAAATTTCAAGTTTGTGTTCTAAAAAACTCGATAATAAATCTTAGAAGCCATCAGAAGAGCATTGTTTTAGGTTGAAAGAGCTCCGACTCGGGACGTTAAATGTTTTATGAATGCGGAAATTAATTAATTTAGATTTAGTTGCATTTCTCGAAGAATTTAGTTTGTCTTTGTTTTGTTTTATTGATGATTAATTAAGCCTTGTCTGAGCTTCTTAAAAATCGGTTATTTATTATAACTCTAGAGTGAATAAGTACTATTTTAATTATTTTAAGAATTTGCTGCATATCGACTAATTTAGAACTGAAGTGTGGTATTTATTGTAAAGAAATCTCTCATATCCTCGGTTATATTTAATGATCCGTTCCATTATTATCCCTGCATATTTCTCTCATCAGATCTCATTGAATACGGGAATATTCTCCCCCAAAATGGGTGTAACCTCTCGCGAATTCTTCACTTTGGCTTCTTCTCAGCCTCGGCAAATCGCGCATCTCCTGTCCCTCCTCGTGACTTTGGAGGAGCTGTCTCGTTCCCTGAATCTTCCCTGCTTTCATTCTGCTCTCCTGCTGCTCTCCTCCGAGTCCCCTTCTTGCTCCTCCCGCCAAAGTCTCGACGCTGCTCAGAGCTTTGAGCTCTTGGCGGCTATGCAAATGCAGTAGCCAATGCCCTCGGGTTGTTGTGATGTGTGCGCGCGCGCGCTGAGCATTTCAGATCCCTGCACATCTCGGTCTTTTCCTCTCTTTCGCTCCCCCTCTCCCTCTCTTTCTCCCATTTGAGTGTGTGTGTGTCTGTGTGTGTGTGCACGCTTTAATTGCACGTTTAAAGGCAGCCACAGAAGCGGTATTTACTAAATATGGCCACAGAGGCTGCCACAGGAGCAACTGCGAGTCACTGCAAGAAATCGGGGGGACTAAGAAATACGGGTATTTATACATGTTGTATAATTTTCAGAAATTAATTGTGAGATAACTGTGGAAGATCATAAGATAATTTTTTTTTACTACTTTTGTACATCTTTAAACTTAATACTATGGGCAATTTTAAGTGTTTAGTGAATCATTCAAATCAATAAAAATTTTAAGGGTAAATTTTTCTGGTATCATAACTATCATAACTTGCGTTCATTTAAATTCATTTTAAAAATTAATTTTATTTATGTTCAGTTTTACGTTTTCTATGCTTCTCCGAGCACGATTTTTTTTTTTTTCAATTAAAAATTGTTTTTAATATAATTTTTTTTTTTTAAGTTTCATGTTTTTTACCTGTTGGAGAGTCTAAAAATTAAACAAAAAATTAAAAAAAAAAAATCGTACTCGGATAAGCATAGAGAATTGTTTGATAAAGAAGTGGGCAGAAAATTGGTTCAATTCGATGGAAATTACTGATACCAGAAAGTTTAAAACATACCATTTTCGGGAAAATGCGTTTAAAGATAACAGAAATGCACGAAACGTATGGAGGTGGCAATCTTTCGGGCTTCGTTTACCCATGGAGGAATGCGAATTTTGTTCCTCAGAGCCTCTATTATTTAATAATAAAACAAAAAAATCGATTTTTTTTAAATTTGTAACTAGAACCTTTCCTAAATGTGAATTGGGAGAACTGTTTTTACTACTTATAAGGCTAATAAATTGAATTTAAAAAAATAAATAAATCAAAAATAACAAGAACTCTTCAGGATTCATAAAACACATTTTTTCAGTGTACCATCGGGGCAGGGGCGAAGAAAGAGGAGTTGGAGCCTTGGTCCAGTGGCATCCACAATGCTGCACGCGTGTCTGGCTGCCTGTTGTCGCGTTTGGACCGCAAATTGATGCGCATTTGATGCGTCGACGTCGCGGATTCTCTTGGTTTTGCTCCCTTCTCCCACATCCCTCATCTCTCCTTCTCCTTTGCTCGTATGCAAAACGAAAGCTCTTTCTCCGCTGACCTCCCTTCCGTTCGCCCCTGCTCTCCTGCTTCCTCGAAGCCTATCAGTTAAGGTTTATTGATGTTTTGATTGCGATCAGCGCTTTCGGCTATTTTGGCCGTGTTCCTTGACTTGGCCCGGGCTCCTTCCTCCTCGGTGGCTTTTTGCTTGCTGCCCTGCTCCGCGTGGTGTTTGTTATGGTGGAGACGATGGCGATGGCGATTATCTCCCCGATGCTTAACTGGCCAGCGCGAAATTGTGTCAAAAATTATGTTGTCGTGTGACGGCAAATGGCCATTCAAGGCTCTCTTATCTCCACGCGGCGCCCCCTTCGCAACTTAATTAAAATATTAACCGAGCGGGCGAAAGGGAGCTGTGCTTCTAAGCCTGTGGAAGCACACTCTGAGAAAACACTAGCAATAAAAACCGGCTACGCCATGATCTACCAACCATTTTGTCTTACAGACCGAGAGAGAGAGATGTGGAGAGAGAATCTGAGATAAAGAGCGAGCTCCAACTTGGCCAAAAACTATTTCGCTTCAAAACGCTGAATTTCTGAATGGCAGCTAAAGCGAATTCAAACCTCAGAGATACATTCGCCGCATGGCAGGGCGAATATCTTGAGGTGAGTTTCCCTGGCTCTCTGTCTCTGTGTTTTCTCTCGATCTCTTGGGGGTTTCTCTCTCTCTCTCTCTCTCTCTCTCTCTCTCTCTCTCTCTCTCTCTCTGTGCGCTGCTGGCATTTATGGAATGTGAGCGCTCAAAAATGCGTTAAAGGTGTTTATAAAATTAAAATTGTGCAAAACAAGTTGCAGTGAGAGAGAGTCAGAGAAGACAAAGAGCATCTAGAGGAGAATCGGAGAAACTGAGACACAGAGAGAGTGAGAAGTCTCCCAGAAAAGGGCATCTCGCGGTGTTTAGAAAAAAGTGAATTTTAAGCCGAGAAGAGACAAAGAAAATTGGTGCACACCGAACGCCGCGCATACGCAATCAAGGAAAGAGGTGGAAAACTAGGGGAAAACGGGGGAAATGGTTGGGGCAAAGAAAGAGGAGTTTGTGGGGGGAGGGTAAACCTGCACCCTCCGCCTGAACTGAAACCAGTTCAAAAAGTGCGCTCTGTGTGCGTGTTGTGTGTGTGCGAGAGAGTGTAGAGTGTGGAGCGTGGAGTGTGGAGCGCCTGTGCATTAGAGGAGCGGCGACCACATAACTTTGCCAAATGGGCAGATCGTGTTCCCTTTTTTAGCCCCCACCCCTCTCCGGCTATACGCCCCTCTGTTAGCCATGGTTGTAATTGTGGGAGCCACCCCGAAAATGAGATTTACGTAGATTAGCCAAACAATGCAAAATTACAACATATACATATAAAGTCTTCTCACACTTTGAGAAAAAAGCAGGCCACGCAACTTTGAAGGGCAAAAAATGGAAATTGAAGCTTTGAAAGTGGCATTTTGTTTAGGCTTTTAATGGTTTTAATTTATGTTTATTATGAAAATGGTGAAAAAAGGAAGAAAAAAAAGGAAGACTAAAATAACATGTACAAATACCAATAATTAATTAATTAATAGTAAAAGACTAGAAAACTTTGTTTTCTCACAATTAATTTCTGAAAATAGGCTACAATTTCGGGCTTGTAAATAGAACCTCCCCTTAATAAATTTTTTAATATATAAGTTTTCACTCAAATACATTTTCCCATCATTTTCCTCTGTGCATTGGGCAATAACAACTAATTTCGGTGTTCAGCCAACTTCTATTCCGAACTTATTCCGAACTCGTTGGCAGTCCGCGAGAGGCTTCAGCTGCCAATCTGTTGGATTGTTGTGGATTGGGGACTGCAGACTGTAGACTGCAGACTGCGGAGAATGAGTTAGGAATCTGCGAGTGCAGTGTTCCCACATTCCCTCACTCTCCCTCGAATCTCCTCCCCCTGGCACTGCTTCTCCCCCTATGTAATTGCCTGTAATTTAGTGTGTAACTGCAACACACAGCAACAAACGAATCTAAGATGACAACAACCACACGACGAGCAAATTATGTTGTCTTTTTCCACTACTTTTCTACTTCTTCTTGCCAAAATGGAAACTCCAAATTGGGCGGAGGAGCTTCCAAGGGGGAAGTTTTAGTTTTAGTTGTAGTTTTTCCTTTCTTGTAATTTGCATAATGAGATTTTAATTTTTAACGCTCGCATAATAATTTCGGATGGGATGATGATGAGTAATCCCCCAAAAGACACTCCCACTGGGACGACGCTCGGCAAGTTTGTTGCCCAAGTCTTTTGTTTTGTGGCCCAAATTAAAGTGTAATTTGGTTAGCCATTAGTTGGATGGTCAGAGCCGCCACGCGGAGAGTCTCGGAATGGCGGCATTTGATCGCCTCTAATTAAATAGCATTTCCGCTTCTTCGCAGCGGCTGAAACTGAGGCTGAGGCTGAGTCTGAGGCCGGGGCTAGAAAATGATACGGCGGTAAAAGAAACAACAGCTGCCTGGCAGAAGTAAAAGGTGTGGTCTCCGCCTGGGTTACAGGCAAAGGGAAGGGAGAGGAAGAGGACCATCAAATGTAACAGAAGATATGGTCTAAGAGATTCGCAATATAGAGTAGAAAATTCAAACATTTAAATAAAATAAATCAGATTTAGAAGAAATTACCATAAATCTTTTACAAAATAAATACAAAATACCTTAAATAAGAAGATAAAAGTTAAACTGCTCTAAAAATATACTTTTAGTATTTCAAAATCTCTTGCAGCTCCCTAAAAAACATCTCCCAAATTAGAGAAGTGCCCTGTCTTTCTCTCTCTCTCTTTCTCTCTTCTGGCAGTTCCCTCCACAGTTTCTTCCGCAATTATCTTCGATAATTGCAAATTCCTTTCCGATGCTGCTCTGAGATCCATTGGAAACTTGGCTTTTCGGTCCCAAAAGCCCAACAATGATGAGCAGCTGGTAAAGTATTTCGGCTTCTCACTAAAAGCGCGAGTGGCGGCAGTTATTTCAAAAGTCCAAAGAGTTTTCGCTCTCTTCAAGCCTTTTCCCTTTTTTTCTCCTTCGTTTGATTCGAAAACTTGCAACTATTTTATGGCCTTTGTTTTTAGTATTATTTTTTTAGGAGGACATTGTCTACACACCGACTCCTTACTCATATTCCAGTGCTTCGTTTTTAATTTACTTTAGGAAAAAATAACCCTTTGGCCAGAGCTGCATCTTGTTTGACTTTTTTCTCTTCTCTTTTTTATAAAAGAAATTCCAATTTTGCGTTTTTTCGGCCTGGGTTTCGGGTCTTTTATTGTCTTCACGACCACAGAGATGGGCTTCAGCCCGAAGAATCGGAGCATCGTGGGTATTCGAACTTAGTTTTTAGGGCCTACACTTCAGACTGCCGCATTTTATGATTATTGAGCCCCCAAATCGCACCAGATACTGGTCAGAGATCGAGATCCCTAGTATGGATGGTTATCCATCCATCCATCGGTGGTGTATCCGTCCCTTTCTCAATTCTTTAGATTGAGGAGCTCGCTCGTTGGGACCTCAGTTTCGGTTTCTGTTATTTTCATTTTTGCGTGAGCCAATTATGCGTTTTGTATTTCGTATTTTCGTATTTCGTTCGTTTGTGGTTTGTGCCTTGTCGGCGGCAGCAGCAAATCTCTGCTTTTCTTCCATTGTAATTAAGGAAACGTGACTTTTTGTCAGATTTCATCAAATCTCTTTCGTTGGCCCCCGAGAATTGGCGTTGTTATTCCAACTTATTGTTGTCTTGTCTCACTCCTCCGTCCGATGATGTCTGTCCGTTAATTTGGTCTCTCCAACGTTGGTTGTACTTTTGATGAGATTTGATTTGATTTGATTTGCTTTGATTTGCGGAAATCATCTACGGGGCAGCAGGTAAGCTCAAATTAGCCATAAACTGGCGAGAGTGAGACCCTTAAGATCTACGAGGAAGTGTTGACATTCCAAGGGGAGGCAGTGTAGCTTTTGGGTATTTGTTAGAGCCTTGAGTGAATCACATTGATGAGAGTTTAAGGGAATGAGTCATTGTAACTAGATTTTAAAGAAAGTTTACAGAACTTTATAGATATTATAAAGTATTGTAAGTTTGGATACCTTTATAAATATTATCTAGTGTCTAGTCAAAGGTATTTAATCCATTTTTTTCTCAAACACCACCCTTACTTCCCCTACTTTTTCTTGGCTTTTTGTTGTAAACACTGAACTCTGAGTTGAAACTCGTGTTGTTGTTAAATTGTTGGGAAGTTTGGAATCCCGACTACATTTTCAGTCAGTCGGTCGCGGCTTTTTTTGTCTGCTTCTTCGTTGTCGGTTTGTTTTTTCGTTGTATTACTTTTTTTTTTGCGCTGAGAAAGACAAGAGAGGTCACATTTGATAGTCTGAACAAAAATCTTGTCGACGTCTCGAGACGCTCTTGTATCTACGTGTATATAGGTAGGTATATATATATATGCTCCTATATAGGTGGATGTTGGAGAAGAATGGGTGATAGCAGACACGAGGAGAGAGCCAAGCGGCGGCGATGATGAAGAGAGGCGAGAAGAGAGAGACAGAGGGACGAGGCGGCAAACAAAATGCCTTCGTTAAGCGCTAGAAACGGTTTTAGGCCTTGTTGTTGTTATTTGTTTTTTTCAAACTCTATTTTTTTTTTGTTTCCTACTTTTTTTTTGGTTGCCCATTTTGTTTTTGTGAGCGGAGAAAAATGTTATAAAAATGTAATTACCCGATGATGAATGGATTAACTACAAAAGAGTGAGAAGCCTGCATTGCTCGGGGTGCGGATGAGGATGGCAGTGGTAAGGGGGGTTTGGAGAGTAACTTTTTTTTTTAAATGAGAGTTAAATAATAAACAAGTTAGATACTCTTACAATTAATTTAATATTTAATATATATTTTTTAAATATGAAGAAAGCTTAAATATCTCTATTATATATACAAGTTTCCTGCCGCTCCAGCCGTGTAAACATTTTATATTTATAATAAGAGAGGGCGAGAGGAGCGCAGCGGAGGGCACCTCGTTTTATAAATTCTATTCTAAAATATAGAAAAAAAAATCGAAATATTTTACTAATTCTTTACAATTTCTAAGTAAGGAATCCTAACACATTTTAGCAGCTTTATAATTCCTAAGTGGTTCTAGTGACACGAACTCAATAATCATGCCTTTTAGCTGCCTGCTTTCCCTATTAAATGTTTGATACCAGAACTTAAACCTTGGTTTCCTCTCTAGAAATGTTTCACATAATTACTAACTGTCCTACAATTGCCATATACCCTTTCAAACTGAAGTGCAACCCGTGGCATGCACCGCTTCTATCTAACAACAAAAAAATCCCCTGCCCCTCACGATTCCCTACGGATGTCGAAGTCGATGTTTGAGGCTCGCTGTCTGCTGTCTGCTGTCCGATGTCCGTTGTCTGATGTCTGATGTCCGACGACTGACTGATCTGACTGGGAGCGGGTAATTGATGCATGAGATTAGTTTTGGGGGCCCAAGTACGTGGAAAATCCATAAGCAACGCTCGTTCGTTGTATGGGGCTGCGAGAGCGAGGCAGTTGGCGAGACAAACGTTTTAATGACCCCCCCCGGAAAGTGGGTCACCAACCACCGCCAGAAAAACGGGAGTTGTGGAATAGTGAATAATAGATTAAAGTACAGTGTATTGGGCTAATGACTCACCTTGAGTATGCACCTGCCCACGGGTTCGTTCTCGGCCACGGAAACATTGTAGAAACTCTGGTCGAAGATAGGTTCGTTGTCGTTCACATCGTGGATGGTCACCAGGACGGTGGCCGTGGATGTGAGCGGCGGGACTCCTCCATCCTTGGCGATCACCGTCAGCTGAGGCACCGGCTCCGTCTCGCAATCGATGTGGGATCGAGTGGTGATCAGCCCAGTCTGTGGATCGATCTGGAACCACTGGGCATGCGTCTCGGGAGTCTCGGCCAGGGAATAGCTGAGAGCGGAGTTCAGACCCTCATCCCGGTCGTGGGCGAGAACCTGGAGAACGGAAGTCCCAGGATCAGCCACCTCCATGACATTGGCATGATACAAATCCTGCTCGAACTCTGGTGGATTATCATTGACATCGGTGATGCGCAGGAAGATGGATTTCGAGGCATGTAGCGGAGGTGTACCCTTGTCGGTGGCCACTACACTCAGCGTGTAGTTGGAAACCATCTCCCTGTCCAAAGGCAGATTCACTATGACCAAATAGATGCTGTTGTCCCTGGTGGTCAATGCGAAGTGACCATCTCCCCCATTCAACGAGACATTCACATTGGCATACTCCGTCTTTGAGTCGGGATCATGCACCGATATCCTGGCCACAAACTCTCCCGGCTGCGCAGACTCTGAGATCTTTGGGGAAGCATCGTCGCTGAGGAAAATCACATTTATCGTTGGCTGATTGTCGTTGACATCGGTGACCCGTATGGAAACGAAAGCCGTCGTCTCCAGGGGCTGCTCGCCATGATCTTTGGCCACCACAACGAGTTCGTGGAGCTCCTTGGTCTCGAAATCCAGTGGCTTATTGATGTAGATAGCTCCTGACCGAGGATCAATGCGAAACATTTGCTCCTTGTCGCTCTGTCTCCTGTTGATGGCATATTCCACGAGGCCGTTTTCATCGGCATCCGTATCGGAGGCGTAGACCTGAAGGACACTGGTGCCTACGGTGGCATTCTCCGGGACTGTGGCAAAGTATCTACTCTGATTGAAGATCGGTTGATTGTCGTTCACATCCTGGATGGTGATGTTGACGGTCATAAAACCCCTCAGTGGGGGACTCCCCCCGTCTAAAGCTTCAATGAGGAGACTGTAGCCCGGCGTGGTTTCCCTGTCCAGGAAACCGCTGATCTGCAGATCCAAATACAAGACACCATCCCGTTCCCGGTGCGAGGAGAGTCTAAAGGCGTCATTTACATTCCCCGACACAATATTGTACTTCTGGGTGTTGTAGGGTTCCAGGTCGAGATCCCTGGCTGGGAGCAGAGTCCTCTTCACCTCTCTGGGCGTGTTTTCGGGGAATTCTATGTGCATTGAGGGCTGCAGAAACGTAGGAGCGTTGTCGTTTTCATCCTTAACGGTTACCACCACTCGTATATTCTGACCACTCAGGGGTATAGCCACCAGACTATAGGAAGCCCTCGTTTCCCTGTCCAGCTTGACCTTGGTGCGTATCTCCCCCGTGGACTGGTCTATGGCCAGATCCGTCTCCACTCCCGTCTCGGCCACGATGATGTACGGCGGCCCGCTGTCGATGCCATCGAAATCGCCTATATAGCCGATCTGGTGATCCACGGGCACGCCCTCGGACACCTCCAGCCTCCTCTCCCGCTCCTTATCATTGGAGGCGGCCTGAGAGGATCCCAGGAGCAGGGCCAAGACCAGGAGACAGTAGGGTAGGCAGCAACTCCTCAGCATGTGCGAGGGATGCAGGGCGGGTGGCGCAGATTTCGATTTAATGTCAATGCCCGAACGTCTCCGGCATCGGTGGAACATTGTGAAGTCCTTGGTGTCGATATTGTGGTATCCCGCGGCTGTTCTCGTCGTTTCTCTGGCGGCTGCTTGCATGGTTGTGTTGTTGGTGGATCCACTCTGGGGTGGATCTGTGGTTAGGAAACTCTTTAGGAGCTAAGAGCACCCTTGACAGCGATTATTGCCTTCTTCCAGCAGGGCCATGGCAAAGCTGAAATGGGGAAAGTATATAAGATTATGTTAAATTGTAGATAGTTGTTAATAATTAAATAGAGCTGCTTCTAGAAGTTTTATTACTTAATTCTAAATACGTTCTAACATAGTGTTAGGGTATTTAATCTATTACTACTATTAAAATATTATTTTAAAGTTCAGAACTTCAGAAATAATTGCATTATAAAAGGTCTACATGTTCAACGAAGCTCCCCCAAGTTTCTTCTGCCTTTCAACACCTTTTCTTAGAAACATTTTCCTGTAATTTTATGCCAGTGTAATATTGACAAATGTGCTAGACATAATCACCGCCCACAGGCTAGGAGCTTTGGGAAATGGAGAAAAGCCCGAAAGAACTCCCAGAGAGAGAGGAACCATCGGCTAATAGACTGATAACTGCCCCAATGCGCTTAGCGCTTCGCGGTGATGCGACTGAGGATGAGGATGCCGGAATGGTTTGGTTGGAGGCTTACGCATGGTGGAGGCATTTCCATTTGGCCATTTGGGGGAATTTGAAATGCTAATAGACGGGGCCAGAAAAGATCAGGAATGAAGACAAAAGAGACCCGAGACTTGGATGCGAGACGCAGCCATGTCGGGGTTCTACCTGCGTGCGAAAGGTTCAAAGGCTAAAAGGGTCTTGCGTTTGCTTTTTGGGCCCCTCTGCTGCTATACTGGTTTTTTGGTTTTTTGGGCTCTCTGGATGAAATATGGCTGGCACACACACACACACTCACATTCTAAGGGGAGAAATCGAAGAGTTCCGTGGACTCAGAACTAATGCCATGTGGCTGCTGGCTGTGGAATTGGAATTGAAATGGGAATGGGAATGGGCTCGGACTCGGACTCGAACTCGAAGCAATTCGTGGCCAACAATTTAGTTAACGAGACCATGACTAACACTTTTTTTTTGTATTATTGTTGAGTGGCCAAAAAACATTTGTGGTTCCACTGCAATTCTCGGACGAGATAGATTTTTCTCGCGCGATAAGCGAAAATTTCAAATAAAAGAGGGCTTCGGAGGAGTCGGGGCGGGGCA
The DNA here is from genome assembly GCA_018904565.1 of Drosophila tsacasi. Taxonomy (NCBI): domain Eukaryota; kingdom Metazoa; phylum Arthropoda; class Insecta; order Diptera; family Drosophilidae; genus Drosophila; species Drosophila tsacasi. The sequence goes on from JAEIHY010001648.1 coordinate 17,794, forward strand.
AGCTACAATATAAAAATTATGATTATTATTTTGGGAATGCCTTAGAAATTTCTGTGGCTTCGTGATCAGATAAAGATCTTCTCGGGCCTTGGGAACTCGGCCCAGGTGATCCTGCAATTAAAACCGAATTAATGAGTCTTTGTGGAAACGAAGCCATCAAACTCGGGAGTTGTAAGAGTGACGGATTGGAGCTGATCTTGCCACCTCTCTCTCTCATAGAGAGATTTCTGCGGAGAAATTAGCAAGCTAGGAGGCAGCAGCCTTTCATGTCCATCGTGTGATGCCGCCTGCCATTAGGCCGCCTAATAACTTTATAATGATCATGTCCCTTCCTGGAAGAGAAGCCATGACATGGGGCGTAATTTAATAAACTGCAACGGAGCTTTTCCTGAACTCTGTGATACGCAAATTACCCAGCACAAGGAGGAGTCGGAGAGGAGCTCCGCACACAGATGTGGAGCTGCAGTTGCGGAAACGTCAGTTTGATTTGCACTTGTCATAAGTTTAGATGAACTGCTAATACCCAAACACATTAGAAAGCCCGTTCCCAACTCGCATCTCCCTACCAATCCCAATCCCGATCCCTGGCGCCCCAGAGCTGGACAGCTCCCGTCCAGCAGATCGGACGAGCGAGCAGTCCGCTTTGAGTGCCAGCTGGCGGTCGCGCTCGCCTTGCGTGTGGCTGCACCTGAAGATTGGAACCGATGGACACGGGATCAGGGATGAGCTCTGGGAGCTCTGACACAGAGAGAGAATGAGAGTTTGAGAAGCTGTTTATTTTTATAAGAATATATAAGAAGATTGTGGAAAGTTATTACAGAATTTTAGAACAAATTTTAAAGAACCGCAAAAATAATGTCATAAATCTTGATTTTAGATATAAGGGAAAAATTACAAATATCTCGATAAGAAGAATAACGCTGAGAATATAAAATTTGATGTCAAAAAACGCACTCAACGTTTACACATCGTTATTATTTGGAAACATATCGAATAATAGCTTTTAAGTTTTTTTTTTAGCTATTATATTTATCCAATATATCTGAAATAATATCGATTAATCGCACATATATCGATAGATACAGATTTCGATCTATTGATAGATTCTTACGTCAAATAAGGATAAAATTTTAATTTACTACCATTTCTATATTCAAACCGCATCCCAAAGTGATCTTTCTACTTTGTATTACTTTTTTCCCAATTTTTTTTACGGTGTAACCACTAGAGTGCCCCCCCGAAAGGCGTATCATCTTGGGGTTCTGTGCACTCTGCCGGCATCTAATATCGAATGACAAAGTTGTAATTATATTTGTGGTTCCAGTTCGTTTGCCGGCGAGTTCCTGGGAGTTACTAACCATTTCAAGTTGCCATCGCAAGCCATTCCAGGCTTTTTTTTACCATTAAAAATTATGCTTTTTCCCGGGAGAATTTCGTTTGTTTTTACGAGCGCACAAAAGATCGTAAAAGTGTACCACCAAAACAAAGCAAAACAAGAAAGAACAAAAAAATGAAAAAATGAAAAATCAGAAACAGAAAACTAAAAAACAGAGCGGCATCAATAAAATCTAGTTAATAGCAAATAAAGCCAACAACAAATACCCATAACCCCGCCGAGCAGCGACCGTATAAAACGTACACTATCATAACAATAACAGCGTAAACTTTACAGCGCAACTAATTAGGCTAGAGATGGTAAAAAAAAAAGAATATAAAAATACAGGAATATGGGAATAGTCTTTAAAAAATGTAAGGAAAAATTTAAGGAGAGTGGGAGAGACATGATACAATAACTACCATACCTAGAGGATCACTATTAGCAAAATGTGATTGCCATTAAGCTACTGTTTGTATGTGTAAATAAATCTAAATTTACACTAAAAGCCAGGCTGTATTTTTTATGAGGTAATATATGTATTTATTTTTTGCCTATTTGTTGTGTCAAAAATAAAGTAAAAAGCCAGAGTGAAAGTTAAATAAAAGGATGAAAAACTGCACGAATATAAAATGGGTATATAAAAAACAAGCCTTAAAGCCGATTTTTTTTGTGTAACAATATCCAATCCTAGGAAATACAAATTTTTATATCTTAATTTATGACGATATATGATGTAGTGGAATATTTTTAAAAGCGAATAAATGCTTTCACAAAATTTAGCAGCTCTAACTCTCAGGCCTCTGAAATCTAATTTACTATAAAATAATAAGATGCCTAATGCATGTCTAGATTAGGTTACACAGTCTTAGTGTATCCACATATTTCCTTTTTACAAAAAATCCTTTGATGACAAAACCCTATAATCAAAATAAAGAAACCAAAACTGGGGCAGTGGAGCTTCCCAGGGTCCACCAGGGAATAGGCCAAGTCGGCAGCCGGAAGAATTGTTTTGCCAACGCTTAATCACTGACCAAACACAAAACTACAAGCTCTCAAAGAGAGCACCCATTAACATGCACATTAACACATGTAGCTCACAGATTTTCTGCTCAAACAATTAAGGAAAATAAAAAGAGAATAAGAAATACAAGTCGAAGAGGAAAATCAACTTGTTTGGGTCGCAGCCCGCAGCCCGCTGCTCGTGATTTAACTGCAAATTATGCAAAAATTGTTGTCTAAAACCAGGGGCTAAGTAGGTGGTAAGTAGACGCTTTAGAGCGTGTTTAATTAAATGTTGAGTAATTTATGAAAACTGGCGGGGAGTCGCTTGGTCGCTCGCTCAGTCAGTCTGCCAGTCTGCCAGCTAATAAGTTACTTCTAATGACTTTCTAATTGTCCAGACAAGGCGAAACTTTAATTGTTTGCATATTAATCGAACTCATTTAGATGCAAATCCGACAAGAGATCCGACAGCAGATCCGCTGCAGCCAGCCAAGCATGCGGAGCTGCGAAAGCGTGAAGCAAAAGCACGATGCAGCTCATTTTTCTGCTAGAAAAAGTGCGAAAATGCAAGTGAAACCGAGTTATTTTCGTTTTCATTTCATTTTTTCGGTTTCCATTTCGGATTTACTGTTTACATGGGGTTTTCTTTTTTTTTTCATTTTTAAACAAGGGCCTTGCTGGGCCAGTGGTCAGTGGCCAGTGGTCGGCACTTGACAGAGCGGCCGGGCCATCCTCGATTCTGGTCTGGGGAATGGCGCATAATGAGCGCTAATTAGTGGCAAGTGACAGAGATGAGATGATGTGTTGTATGTTTAGTTTCATATCTTATCGCAGCCTCGACAACGGCAAGACATCCACCAGGTTGTCCAGATGTCGGCGAGGTGTCGTCGAGTTGCGAATATGAAAAATACGCTCACGTTAGAGATTGTTATTAAAATAAAGGAAATAAAAATATATAAAAGTACGGATTGTACATTTCTTGTAATGTATCCACCGCCAGTTACTTCTTATAACAATTTAATAACTAAATTTAATCCATTAGATTATTAAATGAATTAATTCTACTCTTCCTTTGATTATTTTCTTCACTTTTAAGGCAATTAAAACTGGAAAAATATCTCTCACAACTTCATAGATATTTTTAGCTTAACTGCGACACCGGAAGCCTAGTCTCACGACTCAGAATCCAAACGCAGACCCTGACGCGTTTTGTTTGGGTAGCAAAAAGCATTTAGCAATAATTGTCATCGCCTAGTGTGTGTTTTTGGCCATTGTTTGGCGCGTTTTATGGCCGCCATTAAGGCGTATAAAGCCAAGAAAAGCAGCTCCTAAAGATCAACTTGTGGCTCTCCCCATGCTAATCCCCAATCGATCGAGCGGGGGGAGCGGTTCATTAACCCATGACAGCACCCGCCCCTTGCCATAAAACACACAGAAATATATTTCTTAATCAGCATCCGATTTCGATGGTCAGACAAAAATGTAGAACGTTCCGTTGCCGCTTATCTCAAGTCGTACTAACGAATTCCAACCCATAAAACAAATCGAATTATATTAGCCAACGTGTTTATGGCCCACAAAGACCCCAAGGAATTAGAGCCCAAAAATATCAGAGCGAGTCTCTGGCGTTTATCTAGTATCAAATTTCATAGGGAAATGGTTTTGTTTGAATAAAGAAAGTAAGAATTATTTATTTTTAATAATATTTTACACCCAATAAATTATATAAATGTTCTTTTTCTTATTTTCTTAAAAGAATCATGCAGCTTGGATTTGTTTTAAAATATTGCCTCTCCCTCTACCTACTTCATATTATTTTTAATGCTGTATAGGTCATAATAAATAGCTTTTTATTGATATTTTCTGACGATAAAATATACGCATTCCTTTTAGCTAAGTTATTTTTAATATATCAATATTCTTAAGTTTAAACCCCTAGAAACGTATCCTAGTCTGTTAAACCCCATTATAAGAATTAATTATAACATTTTAGGCCCTGATTAATGTATTTCTGAAAGACTTTCTGATTCCGTTTCTATTGATTGATCTGATTGATGACATTCCGAATTTAATCTCGTCTTAATGACACGTTTACCCGTGCAATATCTTCAGGGGCCCGGCACATGTGGGCCATAAAACTGAATCTCTCCTCTCTCCCTCTGAATCGAAATCTGATTCTGATGCTCGAATTAAGTTTGTTTATTGTTTAACAAATATGTATGCCCAGCTGGCACGAATCTTCTGGGGTCCCGCGGTAGTAGTCACAACAACCAGTTCCATTCGCGAGAAGTGTCTTCATCTGGCGACGGCCGGCGATGAACATATTCGCCGACTAATCACAGGCCCAGTCACATTCGAGAGAGAAAGACTCCTCAACAAAGAAATTAGCGCGACTTGCTAGGCCATCCGCAGCTTGGAGGAGCGGGTGTTTTACGGCAGGTGCGTGACTTTGTACGCCATCCTCCTCCCTTGCCCCAAAGCCCCTGTCTAATGTAATTTTCCCGGCCGGCCTGCCGGCTGTGTGTGTGGTCCGCTCGCTCTGATGGCTTTTCCTCAGCGAAAAATAGATTAAAGCGTAATCTTTGTTTGCACAGCGCGCTGAGCGCAGAGCAATTAGTCGAGGAAATGGGGAGCAAAAAGGGGGAGAAAGCCCACTGGACTTGGACTTGGACTTGGAGCAATTTAAAGCGCATTAAACTGCGTTTTGCAAGTTTGTGTCCTGAGTCTTTCGTTTGCGATGACGCCCGCATGGAACACCTGCCGCGGAGATAAAAGAACCAACACACACGCACACACTCTTTCCCCGTTAGGTTTGAGATAAAGCAAATATTCAGAGGAGAGGAGAAGAAAATGGGAAATGAAAATTATATTCCATTTCTCTTCCCCGTTCTCGGCTCAACTTTGAACTCGGAGTTAGATCTTTTGTTCGCATACCGAAGAACCCGAGAACCCATGTTAGAAGGAAGTGTAAATTAAGGGCCATAAAAACTGGCCCTAATGTCGGAGACTATATTTGGCTTTTAGCAGCATGAAAATTGAATAGAAACCAAGACTGGCATAGAGTGGAGTTTCGTAATAATTCAGAACAGAAAATTTAATTGGAATGGCATTAAAAACCCAGAGCACGCCCCTAGGAAACTTCCTTCTACCTAAAATTGTCAATTATAAAGTAGTTTCATGTGGTTACAGAGAGGGAAACCGGGGAGTTGATCGGGTATTCTAGATTATTCTAAATAAATTAGGGATATTAAACACACTCATTTAATTCATTTATTGAATTTATTATCAGGTATAATTAAGACTTTTTAGTAAAGAAAATTATGATGGAATATAATTCTTTCTTGCTTTTAAACCTGGAGTTACTGGGTTGTTAGTGCTTTAATAATTATTATTATTCTAATAAGTGCTTAAGCTTATATTATTTTTATTTATTTTTCTCTAATTATTTATTAAGATATTTCTATTTATTATTTAAGATATTTTCAGTTAAAAATCTTCTCTAGTTTCCCTCCTATTGACTTCCTACTATATGTACATATCTTCGTGTGTATTTATTTAGTATTGTCAGCGTCGCCTGCTCTTTTTGTGTGGAGTTTTTATTTTCCAGGAATCACAGCTGGGCGACACTTTGCGCATTTCCATTCCCTTCACGTGTCGCTCTCTCCGCCCTATCGACAGAGATTAGAGATCGATCGAACCTCAATCGTGGCGACGTGTAAAACAGGTAGAAGAAAAATCCGAATCCCAATGCCATTCCCAATCCCAGTCTCAGCCACAGCCACACACAACACCAACGCCGACGACGACGAGCAGAACACCGACTCGAACACCGACTCTATTTGTTTTTCCACATTTTCCCCGAGAGCAGAACACAAAAAAAGAGCAAGGTGAAGATGAAAAAGAAGAGGAAAACTTGGCCCGGGAAATGGAATAACAAAGTAGAAGGCCGAGAACGATATAGAGAGAGAGGCAGAGCAACAGATAAAGCAGCGCCCAAGAGGAGACTCGGAGTGTGTGTGTTTTCCGCTGCATCCATCCTCCCTACTGCTTCACTCTTCTCCTCTTCCTCTCCTCTCTTTTCCTCATCTCCTTTCCTCCTCCTCTCCAGTTCCTAGCATCGCTTTCGATTACCAATTTGACTATTTTCAAGTTGTTTTCGCTCCTGTTTCTCCTCAGAATAAAAAAGAAAAAAAAATAGTAAAAGAAAAACATCTAATTAGGCCCGGGTCTAAGGGGCCGCGCCTTTCAAAATTCGAAATGTTTACTTTAGGCTTTTTTTTCGGTGATTTTGTGAAGGGCTTTACTCGCTTTACTCTTTATATTTCTTCAAGTTTAGTAGTGTTTTGTTCTTTTCTAAGTAGTTTGCTGGGGCAGCGGTGTTCTAACATTAAGTAAGTTCAATTTTAAGCTTTTTTAGATGCTTTATTTGCTGGGTTGCATAAGGTTTTTGGGTTATTTGTACTATTTTGCTTTTATTTGTATATTTTGGCATTTATTTTTAGTTTATTTGCTGGGGTTTTGGGAACTTGTAAGATTTTTCAGTAATAAATTTGTGTTTATACTTCTTGCTACTTTTATTTGTTAACTAGCTTTGTTCTGAATAATTTTTTTATATTTTATTTAAATATTTTCGTATAATAAATCGTCAAATGTAAATGTTTTGTAGATATTTTAACTCTATTGTTGTTCAAATACGTGTTGTTTTAAGATAAATATGTTTTATTTTCGGCTTTGAGTTCTCATTAACTTAGAAACAAACTTTCCATTTAGTTCTTATTTGCCAATTTAATTATTATTCAAATTGTATATATTTTTTTAAATGGTTTCTTTTAATTGTGGAAGCACTAAAGCCTTTATATTAATTTTTAAATTTTTGTTTACCTAATAGCAAGAAATGTATCTTACTTTAAATCTCTTTTTTTACTAACAACTAGACTTTTAATGCATGACCTGTTCTTTTAATTTTAGGTTTTGATTTTTAAACTCTTACTGAATTTTAATATAAACTTATTTTCTATTTTCCATTCAGCGTAAACAACTTGTACTGCTTTATATATATTTCTGCAGTTCTTAAACCCAATTCTTAGAGTTGTTTTAGTCTTTTCCCGCTATAAATGGCCTTAAACCCTTCAAGCTCCTCATAATTTCTCTCTTACAATTATGACCATTTAGGTGACAGTATTGTTGTCCCCGTTAAGTGTTGGCTTATATATATATATATATAATTTTTTGGGTGGTACTTTTTCATCTTTTTCTCTTACATTTTGTGGCCGCTTCTGCTGCTGCTGTTGCTTTTTAGCTGCTAAAATGCTGCGAAGCTGCGGCTGCTGCTGCTGCCAATATTTTTCACCAAAGGCGGCAACAACAACAACTCGAAGGCGCAAAACCCGATGCCACAACACACAATGTTGTTGTTGTTGCTGCTGTTGGTAGTATCTCCGCCACACGGCCGAAGCGAGCCAAAAAGAACTCGTTTGACTTGTTGAACAATATTTCTTTTTTTTTTTCGCCTTTTACTCGGTTGTATTTCCACTGCTCTTGCTCGGCTGCTGCTGCTGTTTCTTTGCCCGCTTATTGGATTTTCTTTGGAAAACACTTGATAATTATTTGTGGAAATGCGATTTAATTCTTTGTTGAAATGCACAAAAAACTTTGGCCGGATTTTTTTGAGCCCGGCCAACTTTTCACACGAACACGCGGCGAAAGACGCGAAAAAGTAGGCAGCGGCGGAAACGACGACCAAAACGGCGACGAAAACAAAATAAAAACGCGGCGAAGAATCGATTTCAGGGGCTATATATCATCGTAATGAATAATATTTCCTGGGAGATTTCCTTATTTTGTCTGCACTTCACTGGGGGTTTTCACTCTCCACTCCTCTTTTCCCTCTTTTCTCGTATTTATTGATTATGGGAAATATATATAGCCAGATTTTGTATTGAAACTGCAAAATTCCGACGGCGACACGAGGAGAACGCGACTGAGAAACGAATTTTCTCCGCTCGCTGTGATTCTCCAATGTGGCTGCGACGAAAACACACGACAGACTGAAGACCGAAGACCGGAGACCGGAGACTGGAACTCTCAAGGTGCTCGC
>JAEIHY010001686.1:0-11879 GCA_018904565.1 Drosophila tsacasi
AGGTGCACCATGCCGCTGCGTCCTGAGGCGTAGTTGGTGTCGAACTGGGCGCTGGCCAGCACCAGGAAGGCGAGGCACACGATGCTCTTGGCCAGAAACATAATGATTTTAGGTTAAACTCAAGTTTCACTCTGGTTTGGCTGGAGCCCCTGCAGCTGCTTTTATAGGGGGTCCATGTCTCATAGGCTTCGTGGGGACTTTTCGGAATCTTATCGTCCCCCGCAAAGGGGCTCTAATCGGGAGCCGGTGCAGACGGTCTGACTGGAGCTGGCATTCCTGATCGGATGATTAGCTGAGCACGCAATTAGTGTTATTTCTGTATCACCAATAAATTGGGATAGTGCATTCCGCTTATATCTGCTGATGTTAGGGATTTATGGCCCACTCGAGTCGCCTGCTGCTGGAGGCGTGATCGATGTGAACTATGGCCAACCATTTGGTTTTGGAGTTTCCACATTACATTGCATTTATTTCTAATTTTTGGGTGTATCATTGTGATGCATTAGATTTTAAATTGTTTCTTTAAATGCGATCTAAGGGAGTTTGCAATTTTTCAAGAGGAACTTAAAGCTTTATTTATTGTTATAACTTATAACAAATGTATACAGTCTAGTCATTACAAGTACATTATGGTTCACTTTTAAATTGTCATTCTTTAACAGCAAACTAGTTATTGATTTTTCTTAGACACAGTCTTCAGATAATATTACGACTTCAAATAATTAATACAAATTTATTTATGATTTGAAAGGTCATATTTTAAAATATATTAAATTTTTTCATAATTCTGGTCTTAACAAAAACCTGAGGCATGTAGAAAATACAACACTAAACATTCTCTCATAAAGTATATAAATTACTCCATACATTTTGCTTCTTTCAGAGTTTTTATTAATTTGTAAATCTTGGTTTTCTTTAAATTTAATGTTACATTATAATAAATAATTTTAGTAAATTATTGCAAGAATCCTACTTCATGAATCATATTTTTTATATAAGAAAAATCGAGTGGCTCGTGCCACTCACTGAACTTGCAATTTTTATTGACCATTCAAAGATTAATTTTATGGTTTTTGATTAATAAACAAGTAATAACGGATAATTTCTTTAAGTCTTTAAAAATTTTTAATATAGTTTAATATAGTCTATTTTGTTCTATAAAGTAACTGATTCTGAGGCACTTTTGTTAATATTTAAGGAGATTTATTCCCATCGAGTAAGTATTTTCTTCACTTACTCACATGCCTTAAAAATGGCTCAAATTTTCTATTAAAATTACTATGAACTTAAATGTAATACTTTAATATTTTACCCGATGATTTTATTTCTTCATATTTAAATTTTATACTTATTTAATTTTATTTTCTTATTATTAAAATAATTATTTTCAAATCTCAAACGCATATAATTTGCAACTGCAAGTCATATTTGAAAGGGAATTCCTGGAGGTAAAAAATATTACGTATACGTAATATTTACTCTCCCAGGGTTTGTGTCTAGGCTGCCAAGCAAAGCTTTAACCAAGTAACTTTAAATGGCTAAACTTGGGCCAGTTTAAAGCTAAGCCAATTCATTACAAATTTGTCTCGGCTGGCGTAGTCAAGACAAAGCTATACAAATAAATAAATATCATAAAATTAAAATTGAAAAGCATTTTAATATAATTTTGGTTAAATCTTTCTCATAAATCTAGCAACTATAACACCTTCACTTAAGTTAAATTAAGGTGATAATATTTAAAGAGAGAACCTGACAACCCTAGGCCATAACCAAGGAGCCCCAAAAGCACCCACAAACGACGCAACCGAAGCAAAAGCTCTCAATTTGTCGTCAATTTTCCGGCACAACAGACGCAACATTTGCCGCGAGCTGCGTAGAGCGGAAAAGTAAATTCCAGTGAAACCATTGAGAACTTATTAAAAACACTACCAAAAAAAAAAACAACAAAAAAGCAAAGAAAAACCCACCAAACTAATCCAATTAAAAGCGAAAACAATCAATGAAAATGTGCAACGAACGAAGAAGGAAATAATAATAATAATAATGCCAAGTGTCGACGGGGTGACAAGGAAAAGTGACGCCGAAAGAGGGAACTCTGAAATGAACTGAACTGAACTGATGTGGGAGAAAGAACATATATATTTTTGTGCAGGAAAACTAAGTGCAATAAACTGTGAATAATCTCAGAATTAGCGGCATCATCCCGATGTGTGTGCAACGCGGGGAAAGTGGGGCTGGAAAGTGGTTTCGGTTCCGTTCTATTGCTGAATGTCCAGATTTATATTATGCAAATTAATTTCAATTGGTTTGCACTCTGGACTCTGCGCCACTGTTTATTCTTGCTGCTGCTGCTGTTGCTGTTGCTGCTTTTCCTCCTGCTGCTGTTGCTGTTGGTGTTTTTGTTGCTGCTGTTTTTGTTGCTGCTGCGTAGTCGTAGTAGTAGTACTATCACTGTCAGTACTATCACTACTAAAGCCACCAACTACAATCCACAAATGTTTTCGTATACACAAATTCGGCAAAGAGGTGTTAAGGGAGTTTTCCCCAGACTCAAACTATCATTTTCATTAGAATATTCATTAACATTTCTTTGCTGACTCAAAGGAAAATATTATAGAAATGTTTATTTGAAGAGGGAAATCTGAAATTATAAATTTAAGAATCAAAGAAAAGGGTATTTACACTGATATAATAAAATATAAATATTTATTTATCTCTCTGACTTGAATACCTCTTTCCAAAATTATTTAAAAATACTGAGTTGTAGTCAAAAAGCTATTGAAATTCCGTAAGAATATTACAGCAAGAGTTCCCTAATGATCTTATCATAATATGGAAATATTACAGCAAGCGCTCCTAATTATCTTATCAAAATATATTTACTGAGATTATTTTACATATATTTACTTTCTTATTTAATATATTTATTTGTTTATTAAGCTCTTTGCCTAAGGAGAGAAATATATTTTTCCTTATTATATTCTTATTCTATATTTTTATGTTACTAAATATTTACATATTGAATTATGATAATATTGTATAAATTAATATTTTTCTTAGACCTCAAAACCCCTCAAAAAACAAAAACAAACAAAATACTTTACCATTCCACAATTCAAAATAAAACCAATCCAAAAATAAATCAAATTTCTCACTGTGCAACTGCCACACATCACAAGATCTCAGACTTTTTTTTTTTTTTTTTTTTTTTGTATTCATATAAGATCTCAGACTGCATAACAAATGTGTGTGCGTGTGCGTGTGCGTGTCTCGGCTTGATTTACCGGCTTTTCTCGGCTTAAAACTATGAAAATTGTTTCCCAAGAATTTTTTAATCATACAAGAGAATGTGTAACGTGCAAAAACCCCAAAAAGGACGAGCCAAACTACAAGCTGTACGTGGAAAAGTAATTAAAAACCCAACCAAAAGGGGGGGAAAAACTCTCAGAGCAGATGTAGAGTATCCGGAAACTATTCCAGAGAGAGATGCCAATTACAAGTCGTTTAAGTTCACCTTTAAGTGGGTAATTTTACCTTAACTAGTTCAGTCTGCTAGTTTCAGAGAGCTCTGGGAAATGTTTGACATTTAATTCAAGTCGAGTCAAGTTAGTTCCTTAAATTAAAGCAAATGTCAGGTAATTATTACAGTCAACAAATCGGACAAAAATTTTTGAAATTTATATTTACATATATTATTTTCCATTTTAATGACAAACTCCATATTTATGAGACTTCGACTTAACCACCGTATATGTTCCTATAAAAAGCCAAATTTTAATCAAGATAAAAGCCCAGTGCTGCTCCCATCGCATACAAAATGCAACTTGCTTATTAAAAGCCGACCAAAAGTATAAATAAACCCACCGCCTGACAATAATATCAATTACAATACCGTCGACCGGCAGAGTCGGTTTCCGACAATGGAGAAGACCTGCACGAGACTCTCATTAAAAACCACACAAGCCCTCGCACACACACTCTCCATACACACACACACACACACACACACCACACACACACAACACACATCCAGAGCACTCCGAAAGAAGCCAAAAATACCAAGTTGTAACAAGGCAAGACAACATTTATATAGTGCAGCAGTCAGTCGGCTGATGCTAAAGCTCAGCCACAGAAACCTCGTCAGCACAATCACAGCAATTGCTGCCAGTCTGGAGGTATCACTGAGAGAAATTTTTTTGTGAAAATCGGAATATTTTTAAAAATTAAATGAGTCACAAGATGATACAATATGTTACTTACAAAATTTATAAGAAGAGAATCTTGGGCTGATATTTATATTTAAATAAATAATTTAATATAAATACAAGCCATTTATTTCGAGCTTAAAATGTTACAGAAAACTATTCCTTAACTATAATTAAGCTTAAAATATCCTTATGGCTTACAAAATAAATAAATGTTAAGTCAGAACGAATTTAACTTGGTTATACTAATAAACATTTACTTCGGTATTAAAATATAACATAGTTCTGCCCAAAAATATGATATTTTTTTTATCAACCAAGCTGCAGGTATTTCATGGTCAGGAAAATTTATTTATTTTATTTAATACTAAACAAATTTAAAAACAATTCTAGTAAGAACATAATTTTGTTCCCCGTGTCAAAATAAAAATGGGAACGGGAATGAGCTGGGATCTGAGGCTGGGACTTATGCTGGAACTGATGCTGGTCACAGGGACTGCTGGCGACCAGCGACTCGGACTCGGGACAGATGGGAGGGGTGTTCCGCAATAATGGGAAACCACTGACAGACCAGACAGCCAGTAGTCCATGTGAGCCGGGACGGCGGTAGTTGCACAATTTTGCACAAAAGCCAAAGCATAATCATGAATAATGAGCGTTTGTGATAAGTGATAAATGCCCGGTGGCAAATGCACAGGGAATTTCAGTTTGAATGCGATGAAAATTGTTTTCATCGGGGTTTTTGTTGGGTCTGGAAAAGCTTTTACTTCAGTGAATGTTATTAATATTTTTTCAGTGACAAAATTTGTTTTTAAATTGTTTTAATTCTATTAAATGTAAATGCAAGTTCAAATACTTAAAAAAACAGGGCTTATAAATTTATAGATAGGTATTTAAGCGAGTTTTTAAAGTACAATAGTCAAGAAATATTTTAGAAAATATTATATATATTTTATCAGGATCTCTTAGTAAAATCCTCACAGCCCTTTGCGCTTTGATCTAAATTAAAAATTCGTAATCTAGATAATAGATCCTTATTTGTTCAAAAATTGAAAAAAAAAAAGTTTAAAAACCTTATAAAAAAATTAGAATTAAAAGTCATTACATTTTATTAATATTTAAGTTTAGAAATACGAACTTCAAACATGATTTTAATAGTTAGATAAAATTTTTTTGCTCTATTACCCGTTTTTAAGATGCATTTCCGCATTCTTCCGAATTTTTAATAAGCTCAAAATCAACTAACATTTCTTTGAAATCTCTCTAAAGTATTTTGAATTGTTTACAAGCAACCTTAGTATTTTGGTAACCCAACAACCTCCTGCCCCCGTTTCCAGGGTACAAATCAACGTTGCAATTTAAACAGGTTTTCTCTTTAGGGAACTGAGGCTGCCGCATCGGCATCCCATTTCCCATTGGGGCTGCCGCTGAGCCCGTTTTTCACCGCCTTTTGGCTCGCCCCGTTGTCAGTGGTCCCGGTCTTGGGAGTCCGCTCCAGTCCTCCAGTGGGGCGGCGACTTGACCACCCCGGGACTCGGCCTCAGTTCGACTCGGGAATCGGTGCGGTTCAGTTCGCAAATGCGCGCCAAAGGTGTTAAATTAGTTTCTATAGTTTTATATTTTTTTAAGCCAAGAGTGATCTTAAAGCTTCCGGAAACCGAATATCGTGGAAATTTTTCCTTTTTATACATTTTGATTGAGAGCTTTTCTTTTACTCGATCCCATTAGTTTCGTTTGCCGCAAAGTGCTTGGTTTTGCGCCGTAGTTTTGTCAACTTTAATTGAAATTAATTCACTTTCTTCACACAGCATCTGACGGATGTGTGTATCTGTATCTCGAGACTCATGGGTCTGTATCTGTAGCGGTGTGCACATGCCGCTGAGTGAGGAGCACAGCCTTGTATGCGATCAGATTTGAGCGCAGAGGTCAGCAAATAAACAAATTGTCGCCACATTATTATATGGCTTTTATTGTTCAGTTGCGATTTAATGTATATGCCACCTATATATGCGAAATGGTATAGGTGGGAGGAGGGACTTCATCACGACTAGAAAACTGTGCAAAATTCAACGATTCGCCGATACCCATCTTGTTTGCATCTCATTGCCATAGTGCCGCCCTTTTTGGGTTTTCCCCAGACTGCATTTCCAATCACCGAAATGCAAATGTGCCGCACAGGGAAAAAATTACATTAAAATAATATTCATTTTAAGGGAAATTTATTAAAATAAAAAGGGAGATGGGCACTAAAATTGAAATTCGTAGCCAGAAACGAAGAAAACTGGGAAAAGGAAATATCTTATCGAAAATGGTGTAAATTGTAATATATCAACATTTTAAATATCGATAAATATCGAATTAAACGAACAATTATTGATTTTATAACAAAATATCAACAAATTGTGTAAATTGTAATATATCAAAATGTGTAATATCGATAAATGTCGAATTAATCGATAAATGATTGATTTTATCAAAAAATATCGAAAATATGAAACATTTTAAGGTTCTCCTCGGTAAAAGTCACCCTAAACGTTGTATTACTTTTAAAACCCCAATTTTTGCAATGAAAGATATTAGGTAAACAATTTCTTTCCGTGCAAACTATTCTAGACAGCTCAATCTTCTTTTTTTCAATAAATATTCCCCTCTCTGGATATATAAATTTGTATTTATAGAGGGGCGAAAATGCGATACGATTTGCATACAAAACACTCGACAGGCCACGGGCAACGCCTGGAATTTTAACCAGTTAAAAGTTGGCAAAAACTAATCAAAATCACGCTTCTACCCCCAGCACTTGACAATTATGTAAAACTCGAGAAACACGCTCGCAAACAAACAAAACACAAAAAATGAATAAACTCGTGGTACCGTAAAACTAACCAAAACAACAAAAACACTGAGAAAACTAAGAAAACTAAGAGAAAAGTGGCAAGTGGAAAGAGAACTCTCGAAGAATAAGAAAAGCAGTAAACAAACGAAAACTCTGGCCAAGTGCTAGCAATTAAAAATAATTTACAATCTGCTAACGAACAAGCACAAGTGCGGGAGAGAGGGATCCAGGAACCCGAAACTCGTAACTCGAATGTCGCGCAAAATGTTGCAAGTGCCGGTGGCAACGCTCGTGTTGCTGTCGCTGCTGCAGATTGCCGATGTTGCTGCCGCCGCGGATGCACTGGGAGGAGCAGATGCTGCCACCGGTTCGGGAGCGGGAACAGGCACAGGCACAGCGATGACAACCGGAATCGATCCGAGCCTGAAGAACGCCCGCCTGATTGAGGCCAAAGTGCTGCCCGACCTGGCCAACCTGCAGCGCACTCAGGAGGATGAAAAGTGGCAGCAGGTCTTCCGCTTCATCGATGACGGCTTTCCCGTTCTCGAGCTCTACGGCTACAAGCCAAAATCGGGTGAGTACTGTCAATGGGAAACTGGGAAACCACTCAAGGAGTTGAGAGGGAAAGGCTTTAAGGATTTTAGGAAAAAATGATTAATTTATATGGAACAGAATTTATATAAACATTAATCTACATTGAAATAAGTATTGTAGAAAAATGCATACGTCTTGTTACTTTCTAATTAACAGCTTAATGCCTTAAGAATTGTATCTAATTTTAATACAAAAACCTACAAAAATACAAAACTTTTACCATATAGAATAAAACTATTACAAAAGCTTCTTAAACTTGACACTCTCAAAATGCTTCAACCTGGCAGTGCTATTGAGCATAATGCTATTCGTAAACATAGAAAAAATCCAACCAAGTCTTAAAACTTCCATAAGAAGTCCTCGATCCAGCTTAAAAACATTCAAATCACTTTTATCGATAGTTACTTGCATTACTTTTTTGTATAGCCAAAAGATTTGTAGCTGAAAATAAAAGAATTGAAATTAAAAAACCATTTAAAGTATGTATAATGATTTTTAAAATCTTCCTTACCTGAGGCTGCTTTCTGAAGTCTGTTTTAAACCTTCCAAACTGTGTTTCTATCAACCTTATATTTGCATTAACATGCAAAAGGGTTAAGGAAAATATAGAAGACTGCAGGATCCATTTTCCCATACGCCCTACAGACTGCATATCGTAGAGCATCAAATGAAAGCCGCCTATGAAGAGTAGAATGTTCTCCAGCAGCAATGTGCAGACAATGGGCCTCACCAGGAAGTCCAGGCTTTGCCTGAGCCTAATCAGGTGTCTATAGTAGTCAAAGAGCTGTAAGGATCTTCTCCTACTGCCACTGTTCACTTGAATATTGTAGCAGGCATAAAGGATGAGTATGCCCAAATGACCCACCACAGACAGCAAAAAGGGCTGAAGGCATATGAAGAGTATTCCCGAATCTTTGACAATGATATCCATTTTTGAGCCAAAACCCACAAATAGGAAGGCGGACCTCCTCAGTGGGGCAACCGAGGCGAAGAACACTCGATAGATTTGAATGAAGAAGAACCACCAATTGATGGGGGGTTTCCGGCCACAGATTCTCTCGTAGGCGTGATAGATCCTCACAAAGCTATTTAGCAGCTGCCTTATCTGAGGGCGATGGTATCTGTTGTTTTATAAAAATATATTAAATATATTATTAATTTATATTCTTGTAAAACTCCACCTGTAGTAATAAGCCATGCTCAGACTAATGACATAGTTCTGGTGTACGCCAGAAGCCAGACTAATTGCATAGATGAGATTCAAAGACTTTTCACTGCCCGGTGTGGCATCCGTGAGTCCTAGTAGAAACTCTATTACCCAGTATGTGAAGTGAAACACAAAAGTCACCATTAGCCAGGGTCGCAGCCAGAATCTGTGCATGGCCCGCACCAGCAGATGAACCCTTCCATTCAGCCGGAATTCCCGCTTTTCCTCCACGTAGCTGTAGATGTTGCAACCCGAGAACGTTGTCAGCACTTGCAGCAGCTGCAAAATGCCAGTTAGACAGGACATGGCGCAACGCAACTCATGACTCGGCGGCGACTCCCCGAAAAAAGCAGCTTCAGACAGCAGCTCTGGGAAACTCCGAAATGGGGAAAAATGGAAATGTGTGACGTTGATAAATGACTTCATTCAGCTGTCCAAATGTTGATCATAAACAAAAAATACTCAATTTGGGCATTAGATGGGGAAAGGAAGTGAGGGAAAATGGTAAGAAAAGTGTTACAACGAAGTTGGTTATATAGTTATGAAAATAATAATATATAAGTAATGGGAATAATATTATTTAAGAGATTTTTTAGTGAAGAATTTATTTATATTTGTTTATTGAAATAATAATGAAATTCTTTATTAAAATATTAATAAAAAACTTCTTGTTTAAAATATTTAAAAAGATATTCGTTTTTAAAATAAAAATTACTAAATAATAATAAACTAAAATAATAATAATAAAATTAAGAATAGATAGTTATATATTAAATTTTTTTAACTGGTTTCACGATTATTTCTATGCTCTTTTTATACTTTATATAAATTTTTCCCTAGTGGATACATTAAAAAATGAGGAAATAATATTAATTAACCCCAGAGATGCCAGAACACTCAAGGGGCCCATTAAGCATAAGCACATAATTAATACAAAATGGGTTTTTATATATAAATAAGAGAAACACAATTTTTTGTATTGTGAAAAAAATTATTTTATATGCAAATATTATATTTATTAAAATTTCGTAATTGTCTTAAAAAATATTTAATTTATCACTTTGAATTATAAATTCATAAGAGAATAAAAAAGTACAGTATTGCATATGAAAAAACTGATGCAATCATTTTTTCTCAACCAATCAGAAAAGCTAAAAGATAACTACCCAATATGCATGCAAGTTGACAACCCAAAAAAATATGATAAATTAATTGAAAGAAGAACGTAGCAAAAACTACCCAGAGGTGGAAATTGCTTACTCAGCTGAAAAAATATAAATATTCAATGGATTAAAAGCCAGTTAAAAGCAAATAAAATTCGACATTAGTTGCTGAGAGGCATAACTTTTAAGGAATTACAAAGCCAGACATAAATTCACTTAGAGCAATTGAAAATAGCAGCTGACACACCTCCCCAGATGCGTGTGGCATAATAATATAAAGTATAATCTAATTGAAGCCACAAAATTCCCCAGACTACACAC
This sequence comes from Drosophila tsacasi, assembly GCA_018904565.1. Taxonomy (NCBI): domain Eukaryota; kingdom Metazoa; phylum Arthropoda; class Insecta; order Diptera; family Drosophilidae; genus Drosophila; species Drosophila tsacasi. The sequence continues at coordinate 10,327 of JAEIHY010001686.1, forward strand.
CTTCTGCTCTGTGTGTGTGTGTGTGTGTGTGTACCCCGAAAGTTAATTACTTGATTAGCATGCAGACAGGTGGGGAATCGCGGTAGGGAGCCAGGTGAGCTGAGCGCCACGCTTGGTCGTAAATGAAACGAAAACAGTTTACATTTTTAAGTGAGCAATTCCCCGAAGTAACTCTTTGTCATCTCTCCTTCCTCCTCTCTCTTTGCATGTGACCGCGATTCCGGCAGACATTCCGTACACATTGATTGTGCCCAAAATCGATGTGCGGAGCATCGAGAAGCCGCGGCTAAAGGAGTTCATGTTGGAGCACTTGGTGCCCGGAAGGATCTTCGACAGCTATAGTGCGGTCAGCGGCAAGGAGGAGCCGGAGGAGTCCTTCGGCAATGGGAACGGACACAAAATCGTTTTCCGTAAATTGGAAAAATCCCACAACAATGTTTGGCTACTCAATGGACAGCAGATACTCCACAAGCTGCGTATCAATGAGAACCTGATGGCCATTGCAATTGATGGTTATTTGGGTGATAGGAAGTCGCCCTACTCCAAGCGCAATATACAGGAAACGAACAAGTGAGTAGTATTGAGAAAGACCACCCATGGCCCATTCCCGCACAGTGGGATGGAGTCTATGCATTATGCAATTTCAATTAAATAAATATCAATTTAAATATAATTTCTTTAAATTTTTGTTAAAATGTTTTTAATTTCACTTTAATTGATTGTAGAGCATTTGAAATAGGCTCTACAAGTATTTTAGGGAAATGTTTATGGGTGTTTTAAAAAGTACCACATATTTTGTTGCCCAAAAGTATCTCTGAAAAGTGTTTATATTTTTTGTTAGCGAATATTTTACCCATAAATTTTCTTATAAGCAATTATATACATTTTTCTTTATTTGTACTATTGTACGATTTATCTTTTCTAAGTGTTATTTCCACCTTAATTTACCACTGTAGAGGACTTTTGCTAAGTTTCCCTAGTCCTAGTTTGTTTGCGGTCAAAAGTGCACTCATGCGAAATTTATCAGGCGGCAAACAAAGTTTTTGCTGGTCCAACTTTTTGCACACACACTCTAACACACATCCGCACACACTTTGGGATTTTCCAGTTCCGCACTTTTGACCGAGGCCATCGAGCGAACCTCAATCTCAATCTATGGGTGCAGAGCCACCTTTCTACCACTTCTGCAGCCTCCCCAGCATCACCATTATTATCATCTGCATATTTATATCACATAAAAGAAAATTTCAATAGCTTCATCTTTTTTTTTCATCTGAGAAAATTAGGTTATAAAGCTTCAGATTAAAAAATATCTATTGAAATTTTGTTCGCTATAAAAAGACTATTTAAAGAAAATTTCTTTTTAGTTCCATTTTCCTAAGGTTTTTTTTAGACACTTTTTTAAGTATTTTAAAACCCTCTTAATATTTTACCTACATTTTACAAGGATTCTAAATTTTTAAAGGATTCTACATTTTTAAAGGATTCTAATCCCCTCTTAATTTTCCCAAATAATTGTAATACAAACTACTTCTTCTTCTTATCTCGTACCT
>JAEIHY010001691.1:0-17025 GCA_018904565.1 Drosophila tsacasi
AAAAAATTAAGGTTTAAATCAAAAAAAGACCAAGACCAACCGCAGGAAGGCGGCACACTTACCCGACACACAGGACTTCTTGTGGGGCAGCAGCGTGTCCCAGATGTTGATGTTCTTGTTCTCGGAACTCTGGCCAGCTGCGGGCGGCGGAAGGAGATTAAACACAAGTAAGTACATAAAGCTAGGACACCCCTGGATACCCAAAAAACTCACCGCTGGCCAGGAGACTGCAGGAACCCAGGAATACGAAATCGGACAGCGCCTTGTTGTGGCACTGATAGCTCTGTGAATGGCAGGGAAAATAAGGAAACCAAGAGAGGTGAGTGGGACTGGTGGGGGGCGAAACTGCTAACAACTCACTATGAACGAACGATTGTTCTGTGAGGCGATGCCCGCCTGCCAGAGGCTGAGCTTGCCGTCGCCATCGCCGATGCCGAACTTGTTGCCCTGCTCCGAGAAGCGGCAGCGCGTCACCTTGGCGAAGGTGCCGGACTGGCGGGGCGAGCAGACGGGCTGCTGGTGGCCCCACTCCCAGATCTGCACGGAGCCATCCTGGCCGCCGGTCAGGTAGAGAGGCATCAGCGGGTGGGCGCTCATGCGCTTCACATTGTCCACCTTGTGGCGCAGCACCTGAAAGGAGAGTTTCGGTATTTCAAAGCTTCCAGAGGGAGAGAGAGAAGGGAACCCCCACTCACCATGGATGTGCCGCGACCCGATTGCGAGGCACTCTGCGTGCTGGCATTGGACTCGCTGTAGGCGTTGCTGCTGCCGCCTCCGAACTGGTTGTTCCTGCAAGAAGTGAATAGAGAAGCATGGAGGATGGAGGATGACTGCTGCTCAGATTACTCACTGATCCTGCGTCTGGATGATGAGGAAGGAGGAGCTGTTGGTGTCCGCGTCCTTGGACATGCTCATCATGTCGTAGTCACACTCGTCCTCGTACCAGTTGGGCGACTCGAGCAGCAGCGAGATGTCAAACTCCTGGATCTCGCGCGGATTGGCAAAGGCAATCATCGAGGAGGTGTTGTTCTTCAGGCAGAAGGACAAAATCGACTCGTGGTCCTTGTGGATGATGCGGATGTGGTCGGTGTTCTCGTTGGTCGAATGCGATTGACCTGAGGGAGGAGGAAGAGGAGGAGGAGGAGGAATGTTAGCTATGTTTGCCATGTTTCTCGCACTTCCCAGGCACTCCTCACCTTCGTCGGTCTCGTTGTCGTGCTGCGTGTGGTGGGAGCTGCGCGTGCTCGGCTCCATGTTCTTGCCGAAGATGCTCTTGATGAACACCTCCTGGGCGGGCTCCTGGCGCACCAGATAGTTCCACAGCCGCCGGATGGGACCCGTGGCCGAGCCCGAGACGAACGGCGTGTTGTCCTTGTTGAGCAGCGAGCGGTACTTGTGGATGGCCAGGCCGCTGATGCCGCTCTCCGAATGGCAGCCGGGTATGAAGTTGCGCGACGGCGGACCGCGGGCGATGAGGTCGCCGAGGGCAAAGTCCTGCCAGCGGTTGAGGGTGCGCAGCACTTCGTGCGACAGCGGACTGATCACGGGCAGATCTGCGGGGCGGAGGGGAGAGAATATAGAAAGGGTTCTTAGTAGACCGATGGATGGGGGAGTGGGGAGAGGCTACAACTACCCTGCAGCTCGATGCCGGCCACCTTGACCAGCTCCTGGATCTTGTGCGTGCTGATCTTGATGAGGGCCAGGCGCAGGATGCTCCACGAGTAGGAGGTGGGGTTGGTGTGCTCCGTGTTCTCCTTGGCCTTCAGCTGGGAGCGGCTCACGTTCACATCGTCGTCGTCCTCCTCCTCCTCCTCGTCCTCTGATTCGTTGGAGTCGTCGGTGTCGTAGTAATCGCATTCTGGAAGGGATTTAAAGTGGGATTAGGGGAGTTTTTCAAGGGGAGTTGTTAAAGCAGCTTCCACTCACCTGTTGCTGGCGGCTTGGTGAGGAAGTAGGACAGCATCGAGGTCTCCGGCGGCATGAACTGCTCGCGGTAGGTCGGCTTGTCCTCCTTCATGTTGCTCGAGGTGCTGTTCTGGCTGAAGCTGCCCAGGATCTTCATGTTGAGCTTCATGCGCTGCTTGGTGATCGAGGTGACCGTGTTCCACACGCTGTTCTCGTCCGCCGGCTCCTCGGAGGTGGACCCAGTGCCGCCGCCAGTCGCTGCCATTTGTCCGGCGGACTGCGTGGCCGCCGGCTTGATGAGCAGCTTCTTCATGCCGCCGCCAAAGAGCGTGGACCAGGTCTCGTTGCTGAAGCTCTGGCCGCTCAGGCGGTACAGCAGGCGGCTGTCGCAGGTGGCCAGCGAGTAGATGAACAGCGCCATGTACGTGGACACGAAGGACTCGAGCAGCAGGACGTTCAGCTTGGGCACATCCTCGTCCTTCTCGCGGGCCAGCAGGGCGCGCAGATTGGTGACGCCCGGCCACTTGGAGGGCGTGGTGCACACACCCGCCGGCTCGTCCGTCGAGTACTTGCGGCGGCGCCCGTAGGCGTTCCTGCTGCCCACCAGGTAGCTGCACTCGAAGGAGGAGTTGATCTTGGCAATGTTCTCGATGCCGGGACTGGGATTGAAGGCCGAGCTGTTGACCACGAAGCTCTCGGAGTCGCAGAGCGACTGGTAGATGCACGAGGAGAGCGCCACCGCCAGGTCCCGCAGCACGAAGATCTCGCTGAGCGCCGAGGGCTGGATGCCCGGGAAGGGCAGCACTTTAATGATGCTCTGCAGCATGTCCACCGTCTGCGACTGCAGGTACTTGATGGGATCGGCAATCACGGTCTTGTTGCCCGCCACGCAGGCGCTCAGCAGGGGCAGCGTTGTGGGGAAGGGCAGCGGGCTGAGCAGCTGCTGCTGCGTCTTCTCCTGCTGCAGCTCCTGCAGCAGCAGTACCAGCTCCATGCGCACCGAGGCCAGGCCGCCGCCGCTGGCGCCGTGCAGCGAGCAGTAGCTGAGCAGCGTGCGCAGCAGGGTTTCGTTGGCTGCAGGGGAAGAGAAAGAGGGATGAGATCAAGGAGAAGGTAAAGCATGAAAGCACAACTTACCCTTCAGCCAGCGCTTGCGCTTGGCCGCTCGCATCACCTTCGCCTCAAAGTCCTGCTTGTCCTGCATGAGAATCTCGTGCAGCGTGGGCCGCTCCGTGCTGCCCGGACAGATGCTGGCGTTCATCTCCTTGTCGCGCGCCTCCGCGTCCGCCTCGCCGGCCTCGTGTCCCGCCTGCTCCGCCTGGCTGCAGTAGTTGCACAGCTGCTTGAGCGCCTCCACCTCGCGCTCCAGCCACATGTACAGCTGGTAGCGCAGCTGGCCGCCGTCCACCTCGAAGCCGGTGGCCAGCGTCGACAGCTCCTCCATGAGGATCTTCAGGCAGGCCACGAACTTGAGCTGCTGGGCCATGATGTCCATTTTGGTGTCGCCGCCATTAGCGTTGCCATTGCCGCCTGCCCTGCCTCGGCTTAAGCCAGCGGCTCCTGGCTGCGGCGTGGCCAGCTCGGGCTCATCGACCTCCAGGTCGGGATCCACCTCCTCCTCCTCCTCGTCGTCGTCCCACTTGATCTCGAACTTGGCCTCCGGCTCGCTGCCCGCCACGGGAGCGCCCCAATCGAAGGCGTCCGCCGTGCTGGCGGCCGAGGCACCCCACTGGTCCAGGTCCATGATGCCGCTGTTGATCAGCTCCTCCTTGCTCTGCTGGGCGCGCTCCTGGGCCAGGCTGCTGCCCGCCACGCTGCCGCCGGCGTCGTCGCCGCTGATCTTCATCGGCAGCTTGTTGAGCACCTCGAGGGCCAGCGCCGGGCAGCCGCTCTTGAAGTGGCCGTGGGCGGTGGTGAAGTACAGCTGCCGCTCGATGGGCGTGATCGAGTCCTCCAGCTGCAGCTGCTTGTCGCAGCCGGCGGCCGAGCTGGGGGCGGCGGCGGCGTCGCCGGCGTAGTTGAAGCCCGAGAGGACGACGTGCGCGATGCGCTTCTCCTGCGCTGACAGCGCGATGTTCTGGCGGATGAGCAGCGGATGGGTGCGCAGATAGATGTAGAAGTTGAAGACGTTCGGGTTGGTGGCCTGCGGCTCGGGGCGCAGCAGGTCCTCCTCCCGGTAGCTGCTGTGCAGGCTGCCCACGCCGTTCAGCAGCAGCGTGTTGAGGCTCTCCTGGTACTTCTTCAGCGTCCAGTAGGTCATCGAGCGCAGGAAGGGATCGGGGTGGGCGCGCGTGACATCGCAGCGCCCCGTCTCCGCGTCCGTGCCGAGGACGTGCTCGTGCAGCAGCCGGTGGTAGTAGCAGCCCTCGGCGTCGCCCTCGTACAGCCGGGCGATGATGAGCGCCAGCTGGAAGTCCTCCAGCTTGTTCATGCACACCTCGATGGCGTCGTTCAAGCTGTTGGCCAGCAGGAAGAAGGCCACCGCGTGCTCGAACCGCTGCTTGCCCAGCAGCACGAAGGCGTTCTTTAGCGCCGCCTTCCGCCAGCGATCCTCCGCGAAGTTGTTCCCAAAGAAGGCGGTCATCTTCTCGTCGCGACGCGACCGGAAGAGACCCCACACCAGGGACTTCTTCTTCATGGCCAGGTAGTAGATGGCCGCGTCCAGCGGCTCCTGCTTCTGCTGGTAGGCGCACTTGGCCAGCTTCTCCACGCAGCGGCGCAGCGTGTTGATGTTCTTCAGCCAGTAGCCCATGCCCAGGTCGCGCAGCGTCGCCCAGCGCAGGTCCCCCTTCGCGTAGCTCGGAATCAGGTTGAGCAGCTCCTCCTCGCTCTCCGAGTGGAAGGCCCACACGATGTTCGAGGTGCCGACGCCCTGCCGCTGGAACTGCGCCCGCTGCTGCAGCGGCAGGCAGCGCAGCAGGTAGGTGAAGTGCTTCATGGCCAGCAGGAAGCGCAGGCCGCAGTCGTCGAGAGAGTCGGTGCTGGCGCTGCCGTCCTTGATGGCTCCTGAAGAGGCTCCCGCTCCTGCTCCGGACTTGCTCTGGTCGGCGGCAAACTTGTCGGAGAAATCCGTGTTGCAGGTGGCCACCGTGTCGGCGAGGGCCAGCAGGTGCATCTGGTCCAGCGAGGAGAGGCCGGGCAGGTGCGCGTGGGTGAGGAGGCGCGAGAGGAGCTGGCCCTGGCGCGGGCCAAAGTGCGAGATGGAGTGCTTCTCGGGCAGCGAGAGCCGCCGCTCCTGGCGCTTCTTCTCCTCGCCCTCCGACAGCAGCTCGTCGAGGTTGTCCTCCGAGTTGTGCATGTCGAAGAGCTCGTCGTAGTCCTTGTCGCCCTCGGCGCTGTTCGCGCCCTGGCCGGGCGTCTCGCGGTCCGCGTTCAGCAGCACCCACAGCGGCAGCGGCGGAATCGAGTTGATCTCCGCGTAGTCGAGCATCAGCTCCTCGGGGATCTGCGTGGTGCTGCCGCGGTGCTCCGCCTGGATGTTCTGCTCGGCGGTGTAGCTTATGCTCAGCGTGCGGGAGCGCGACCAGCTGCGCTGCCTGGCGTAGCCGTCCTCGTCCTGCCCGGCCGCGCTGGAGCCGCCGCCGGCGCCGCTCATGCAGCGCACCAGATGCGCCAGGATGGCCTTCACCCAGCGGATCTTGCCGCAGTTGAGGAGCTCCATCAGCTGCTTGGGGTGGTACTGCGGCAGCACGGGGCAGGCGATGCGCGAGGCCTGGAAGAGGCCAAAGTCGGTCATGTAGTCGTCGCTGCCGGCGTCCTCCTGGCCGCCGCCATAGTAGCCGCCAGCTGCTCCTCCTCCTCCGCCAGCTCCTCCTGCGCCCGCTCCGCCGTTCATGTTCGCCATGCTGGTGTTGCCCAGCCGCCGCTTCTTGTCGTGCGACAACAGCTGCAGATTGGCGGTGCTCACCTTGCTGATCAGCGGCATGGAGGCCACGTTCTTCAGCCGCAGCTGCGTCGACTCGTTGGCCAGCGAGCGCAGGTCCTCGTCGCGCAGGTTGCGCGTGTCGGGCACATCCTCGCCGGCGGCCGCCGCTGCGGCTGCTGCAAAGTGCGAGGAGTAGTGCGGCTTCCACTGCGAGTAGACGTGCATCTCCGAGTCCATGGCCACCACCAGGATGCCGTCGCGCACCCACGAGATCTGCATGGGCAGCGGCGGCAGGCCGTCGGCCGTCTGCAGGTCGATCTGGCGCAGCTTCATCCACCGGATCTCGTCCACGAAGTTGGGCTGCGCCAGGGAGCTGGCCTTGCGCAGAATCGGACGGTTTACGGAGCGCGACTCCTTCATCGCCTTGATGTTCGCCTGGGCAATGTCCGAGCTGACGGGCGTGTAGAGCAGGATCTTGCTGCCCACGGCCACGGTGAGGATGTGCGAGCCGTCCTCCTTGCTCACCCAGTCGAGCTGCACGAGGTGCTTCTGCGTCAGCGGGCAGGTGTTGCCGTTCTCCGCGATGCTCTTCCGCAGCGACTGCAGCGTGCTGAAGCTGGGCACGGTGAGCAGCCCGGAGGCCACTGTCGACGAGGGCGGCGGCCTGTTCACGGCCAGCTCGGGCGTGGTCTCGCCGCTGCGTGGAGTCCGGGTCTCGGGGTCGTGGGCGAAAGTGTGGAGGACCTGGTTGAGGCGCTGCTTCTTCGCCAGCAGGCGGCTGTCGTGCAGGTAGCTCAGGTCGATGCCGTGGCCGATGTTGATGCGCGGCAAGTGGACGTTCTTGAGGTGAATGGTGTCCTCCAGCACCCACTCGCTGCCGCCGGAGCTCTCGCACTCGTAGATGGCCACGCAGAGGTTGACGTAGCGCGAGTCCGGGTCGGGGCCCTTGTTCGGGCGCGTGAAGCTCTTGCCGTACTTGTAGGCGCAGGCGATGCGGCCGGAGTAGGCGGCGCTGATGTTCAGCGGCTGGCCGGGGATCTCGATGGCCGAGTGCTGGACGCGGCTGAACATCTTCCACTCGCTCCAGTGGTAGGCGTCGCCCTCGGGATCCTGATCCTCCTGATCTGCGATTGGCTCGCACTTCCAGAAGCGCGAAATCGAGTCCGAGCAGGCGGTCACAATGATGTACGGCGCAAAGCAGGCCGGGTAAATGCTGGAGCTGCTCAGGTGGCCGGCGGCGGGCGAGGCGTGGATCACGTCCACGCCCTCGGGCAGCGGCAGCTCCTGGGTGCACACCTTCTTCGTGGTGATGGAGATGTGCGGCGCCTCGACGTGCGCGCCAAAGTGCTCGGCGCCCGTCAGCGTCTCGGCTCCCTGCGACATGCGTCGCGGATTGGGATTACCTCCGGCTGCATTGCCACCGCCAGCATTCTCCTCGTCCGGCTCCTGGGTGAGGTTGCTGTCCGGCACATACATCGCCGTCTCGGAGAGGAACGAGTTCTGCTGCTTGGAGCTGATGACGATGCGCCACATGTGAATGGTGCTGCCGCGCAGCGTCTTCTCGATGTTGACGATGTAGAAGGGCTCCTCGAAGTCGGCGTTCCGCTGCAGATCCACGATGGCGTCCATGTCCGACTCGAGGAGGGCGTTGAGGCGCGGCTCCTCCAGGTCGTGCGGATCGGCCAGCGGCGTCCGCAGGCCCCCAGTTATCAGCTGCGCCTGGAAGACGTGCAGGAACTGCGTGTTCTGCCAGTCGTGCTTGGCGTCCGAGATGGCGTCCAGCTGCAGGATGCAGCCGGGACGCGCGGTCGACTGCTGGGAGACCACCTTGAGCTTGTCGTGCAGCGCCGAACGCTGCGCCCGCATCGTCGACGAGGCGTTGGACATCATCGAGGACAGCGAGTGCGACTTGTGCAGCGTGTTGAGGTTCTCCGAGCACGAGATCTCTGCCAGCAGCGTGCGGGCATCGATCACCGCCTGGTAGACGCGCAGATTCTCGCCATCGCTGGCCACGAAGCAGGCGGACGGCGAGTTGCTGTAGCTGCCCAGCGTGGTGCTCGGCAGCAGGGTGGGGATCCAGGCCACGTTGCTGAAGGCCGAGATCTCCGGCGAGTTGATCCTCGCCAGCTCGCTGACGCCGCCCGAGTGGCACAGCGGTCCCACGGAGTCGACGCGCCACAGGATGAGCTCCGAGCAGAAGCCCGTTGGCGTGAAAACGTCCTTGTCTCCGTTGGAGTTGCCGGAGGGGCCACCGTTGCCACCTCCTGCTCCTGAGCCGCCGCCGGCTGAGCCGAGGCCTCCCCCGCTGAGGGGCTGCTCGAAGGGCGACAGCGGCGACTTGGCCTCCGGCGAGTCGGGCAGGTTGTGGTGCGAGGTGGACACGAGCAGCGGCAGCACCGGATGGCAGGTGATGTCGTTCACGCGGAACCGGTGGCCCGAGGCGCGGCTCACGTGGCCGATGCTTAATACTTGGGTGAACTTCGTCTTGAAGGCGAACGTCAGCTGCCAGAGGTTGAGGGTGCCGTTCGAGTGCTTCGTCACCATGGACACCGACGGCGACACGTTCAGCGGCAGGGCGCTGGCCCCGGCGGCACCGGCGGCCGAGTCCTGCGAGCCGCTGCTGTGCTCGGCTCCGCCGCTGGCCGCCGCACTGCGGTCCTGATCCTGGTCACCGGCATCGCCGTCCCTGTCGGCTCCCTCGTCGTTGCCTTCCTCGCCGGCGTCCTCCTGCTCCTCGTCGTGCCGCTCGAAGGCCTGGCCCGAGTGCTGGTCGCTCCTCAGCGACGAGTCGTCCGCGTTGGCCTTGTGGAACTCGTCCTTGCTGCGCACGTTGTTCGCGATGTCGCGGAAGGCCAGCGGATGGGTGCCGGTGTTGAAGAGGCTGACGGTGGTGGACATGGACATGGCGTCGCCCAGCGGGAAGGCCGAGGGGATGCGCGTGGAGAAGGAGACCTGCGCCTGCCGGAACGAGCCCGGGTAGTAGTCGTCCAGCCACTCGATCACCCAGATTAGGTAGCTGCCGTCCACCGGGTGGATGGCGAAGAGCAGGTCCGGGCTCTGGTGCCAGTCGCGCAGCAGGCACTCGATCTTGTTGTCCAGCGAGTCGACCAGCTGCGTTATCGGGTGCGCCGGCTCGTTGTTCAGCGAGTTCTGCGACGTCGTGTTGGACATGGAGTTGAGGTGCAGTCCGCCCGCTCCTCCTCCTCCGGCGCCGCCGCCCGTGCCGGCGGTGTGCTGCGAGTAGCGACTGTACTCCTCGCCGCTGTCGTCCACGGAGACGGACTTGGAGGAGCGCAGGTACTTCTTGTGCGCCTGCGCCTGCGAGTGCGAGTGCGAGCCGTGGGCATCGTCGGGTAGATCAACGCCACCGCCACTGGAGGCGTGGCCGTGGCCGTGGCCATTCTCCTCGTCAATCACCTTCTTGGTGAGCTCCTGCAGGATGGCCTCCGCCTGCAGCGTGAAATGCATCTCCTTGTTGTTCAGCCAGTGGAGGATGAAGACGTTCTGGTTGGCCGGGTCGCTCGTCTGCATCGACGGCACCAGCGGAATGTCCGTTTCCGCGTTTATCGACGCCGCCAGGTGGAAATGCATGCCGGGCGTGACGCCCGATCCCTGGAAACCGTACGAGTGGAAGTCGTGGACGCTGCACGAGGAGGGCAGCGACGGTATGGGTCCCAGGTAATTGCTGTAGCTCGCCGGCGAGCTGCCCATGGCCCCGCCCATCGAACCGGCCGGACCGCCGGCACTGCCGCTGACCGCACCGCCAGCGCCGCCAGCAGCTCCGCCGCCGACGCCGCCACTGGCAGCATGGGCGCCATTGGCCTTCATGTGGCGGCGAATGTGGAAGCAGGTCTTCATGTGCTTCAGCCGCTGCATGAAGCGGTGCTTGTGCCGGTGCGTCCGGAACTTGGGGTTCTGCGAGGCCAGCGGGTCGAACTGCGTCATGTTCACCAGCCCGTCGTCGGGCAGCACCGTCTCGATCCAGATGCGGCAGATGTTGTCCAGGCAGGAGGTGACCAGCATGTTGGCCACCGAGCCCTTCGGCATGTACTTGCTCGTCTTGCGCCACACGATGTTGGACACGGCGCGCGGATGGGCGATATACACGTAGGTGAAGTTCAGCTCCCCGCCGGAGCCGGAGCCAGCGACCTCGTCGGACCCAGCGTGGCGGGCAGAGGCCGAGGAAGCGCCTGCCACAGCACCAGAGCCCTTGGCGGGGAAGAGAACCTGCTTGTTCTCGTACCAGATCTTCACCAGCCGATCGTTGCGGCCGCAGGTGGCGAAGAGCGTGCCGTCCGGGCTAAAGGCCATGTGGTAAATGGGAATGGCCGTCTGGCAGCTCCAGATGTTCTCCCACGTGGACACATCGTCCGCCTGGGCGTTGTTCGGCTGCTTGGGCTCCTTGCTCTCGCCAATCTCGAACTTGACGCCTGTGGAAAGCAAGGAATTGTGTTTAGTTTGTGGGGTTTGGAGGGATAATTCAGGGATTTGTGCTGCCAAAGAGATAGGCTGCATCAGAGAAGCCTGCTGCATCAGAGTCAGCCTCCGCAGTGAGTCATCTCCCCCGCCAATCGATAGTTGGCAGCACAAATGCTACACAAATGCTGCTGGAATGCCGCAAGAATGCTGCAAATGCCAAGCTGGATGACCACTCACCCGTATGCTCCTCCTCCTGCTGGTGTGTGGGCGACTTGCTCTTCCACAGCTGGATGTTTGTGCCGCCGGTGAGCAGGCGGGTGCCCTCCAAATTCCAGGACAGGGTCACCACGCTCGAGTGGCTGGTAAAGGAGCCGGTTTGCACCCATCTAGAATAGGAGATTATAAAGCATTTATGTTTTAGATAATCGGGAGATGAAGCAGCTGTTAGGACGCAGCTGTTAGGATGCAGCTGCTACGACGCACCTGTAGTCCAGGAAGTGCGTGTTGTGCTTGCTGGACTCGATCACCGGCGTGGGCTCGAAAATGCATATCTTGTTCTCGTAGGCCGCCGCTATCTTGCCGGTGTCGGTGCTGCAGTCCAGGGCGGATATCTTGACGTAGCCATGGTTGGCGCCCGGTATGATCTGGACGCGCTCGAATGTGCTGGCCAGGATGACCACATTGCAGCCGGCGGCGTAGGCCTGAAAAAGAAAAGAGAAGAAGACAAACAAGAGCGATAAGTAGGGGTTCGGGTTTCGCTCTCCCCTCCAACGAGTTAATCTCCTCCTCGCTTTTAGTATATAGCCAAGTTTGCTTGTTCTCGAGTGTGTATATGGTTACGGTACTGGTTACCGTTAACTGGTAATGGTACTGGCACTGGCACAGGCACTGGTACGGTTATATATCGATAACGATCCCTCCTCCTAGGCATTCCCAGCTTATCAGGCTGCCGGGCTGGCGGCTGCTGACAAGGCTCTTGCCACATCATGTTTGGTTACCTGGTTAGCTCTAAAGTGTGTTTGATTTATTTGTTGAGCTGTCGCTGATATGCTCATTATCGTGGGGAGAAATTTGAATACCCTAACTAAGGTTCCACTGAAGAGGGAGGGTGACACATGTGGGCTTTCCAGGCAAAAAAAACAGCAAGTGGAAGAGGCATTCCGACACCAAAGTGTTGCCTTTTCTACAAATTTCAGGGTAAGGGAATGACACCTAAAACCTAATATTAAGTGGAAAATAAAGGTTTTTGAGCTTGGTAACAAGAGTTAAATAATTAAGGCAGGTTCATAGGAAATCTCAAAAATTAGTCTTAATTATTACATAGTTTTTGGTTTATGGTTTGGTTTATATTATTACATATTTTTTGGTTTATGGTTTATATTTGGCAATGTTATACAGATGTATAAAATATCAGGTGAGATTATTGACTCATTTCACCGATTTGGAAGTAATTAGACCGTTTTTTCAGAGACTGGAGAGATTCTCTTTGTGTGTCATATACACAAGGTATTATATTAAATGTATAAAAGGTATAATTTCCAGGTAAAAACTCCTAAAAAACAAGGGTATTAACTGCTTCGACTGAGACTAGGCACCTGGCGGCTTGGCTTACTAACGTGCAAAGGGTATTAACTGTTCTCCACTCTATGCCCTGTGAGGGGTTTATTTTTAACTTATTGTTGACGTTTTTTCCCCCTTTTTTATCGTTTTAAATATAATTTTACGTAAATTTGTTCATATTTCTCCTCTTTTTTTTTGCAGATAGCCGATCCCAGCGTTCGGTAGATGGCGCCAGTGGGCCCTGTTCTCTCTAAACATTTGCTTCGTCTGTATTTATGTATATACGATACACAATATAAATAAAAGGAATTCAAATGATGGCAAAATGATATAGCGCAGTGGCGCGGCCAGAAGGGTTCGCGGGAGGTGGGAGGGGTAGGCTAGTGTCAACAGCGGTGCTGATTACAGAATAGAATGTACACACATACGCCCTCTGGGGACCAGCTGTTCGCGGGGGGCGGCGGGCGGTGGGTGGCCGGCCAAGAGAGTGTGCAGGGGTGGGGGGTGAAGCATTAGAATGGCGAAATGTGCACAGTTAATTATGCTTTTTCGGTTTACAGGAAAACAGACCTCGGTCGCCTAGTATTTCGAATAAACATTTAGTGTAAATACAGACAGGGGCGTAGAGCGAAATAGAATTGGATCGTAAAAATCGAAAGGCACATTATAAATGCGTGCTCACGACCATTTCAATATTTTTTTTTTGTTTTTTATGGCCGTTTATAATTCCAATTGCCGTTGACGTGTGACGGAGAGAGCGAGCAAAAGGGAGTGGGAGAGCGGGAGAGAGTTGAGAGCAGTGGGCCACTGGGGAGTGCGGGAGGGACAACCTGCAGGCTGCGAAATTAGGGCATCAAAGGCCACCTGACCAATCGAAGGGTATACACACACAGGCACACGCGCGCGCAACTATCTTACGCATACCGTTTGCCAGTCGGTGCGTGTGCCTCTGTCCCTGTGTGTGTGTGGTGCAGCTTGTTTACTGTCAACACTTGACCTTAAAATGTAAAATGTAATTAATTGCTGGCTAAGTATGTAAATGCTGGTGAAAACAAACGTTTTTCGCAAAACAAACGCAACAAAAAGGCAAAAAGAACACACACACACACACACACATACATGATGTATGCGCACACACGCGCAGCTGAGCAGAGCAGTCACGTTTGTTGTTGTTATCGAATTTACACAAAAAGTTCTCTATCTCATCATTTGCATTTGATTTAATTGACCACCAAGTGTGGCGAAAAAGACATATAACCCATACGGAGGCGAGTGCACACCAGCACACCCACACCGACAACGACACACACACACGCACACCCTGCCAATATGTAAATAAAAACATTAAGACGTGCTCATGTTTGCCAGCGATCGCCTTTCTGGTTGGATATCGGTTGGATGGATGCCCCTTTGGATACTGGGAAGCCTCCAATTGGAAGCGGAATCGGAATGGCAAGAGCTCGGCTAATGGACGCAGAGATGTGGCGGAGTGGAGCGATGTGGGGGCGGCGGTGGGGCGTGTGGATGATGCGGTGATGCGATGGGGGCGAATATTGGAACGATTCCTCGACACGATTCTGTTTGCTTGGGCTATAGCTTACTGTAAATGGTATTCCTTCCACGGACCCAATGGCGAAGCACCGGTCGCCCGCATTGCAGGCGCCGCTCAGTATCTGGTGACAATTCATAGTTTTCTCGCGGTTGGTTATCACATCACAGCGCACGGATCGTAGGGTCGGATTGGGTTCTTGGTTCTTTGGTTTCTAGCACGACTTTTTTCTTGCTGCTTGTAACAAACACAACAAAGTGACATTACATTACATAAAAATTAGAGTTGAGTTCTTCGCCATTGCGGCCTATCGATAGATCGATATGGGTCGTGGGACCGATGGCATGCAGCGAAATCCCAGGGAGTTGAAAGGGGTCCAAGTAAAACCCTGTGGGTTCCTCTGAGAGCCTGATTTATTTAAACCTTTTAGCAACTTGGACCTTTGTGGTCAATATTTCGTTAAAGACTGACTTAAAAGTAGCCGACCAATTAAGGTTCCCACTATCGATAGTAGTGTGACCGCCGCGATAGCAAACAAATATCCCGATTGGTGTGATAAATATACTTTTTTATCGCGTTTCAATTTTTTACAAATAACACTAAAATAGTTTGTTTCCCTTTTAGGTCTTTCACAACGTTTTCCTGCTAAATATACCAAAAAGTATTGACAGAAGGCGGTGACACATAACAGCGCTTTACAACACTGCTTGTCTCTCGCCTATCATAATGCCTTTCGTTCTGCCATCTTTAGCTTGCACGCCAAAAAAAAACCGAATTTATTTGGTTTTTTATTGTTTAAATAATTGTGAAATGGCAGCAGGTCCAATTGCTGAACGCAACCAAGGTGGGTTTTGTGCCGGGCCCAAGTATGCAATCCTCTAAAACCCACTCCTTTCGGTTTCCTCCACAGATGCCACCATCTACGCCGGCGGTCTGGACGACAAGGTGTCGGAAACGTTGCTCTGGGAGCTGTTCGTGCAGGCGGGACCCGTGGGTGAGTTTTGGCTAGAACTTGGCGTTCAGTGTGGTACGTAAACTAAAAAATAAGCCATCTCCCACCCAGTCAATGTGCACATGCCCAAGGACCGCGTTACACAGATGCACCAGGGATACGGATTCGTGGAATTCCTCAGCGAGGAAGACGCCGACTACGCCATCAAAATTATGAACATGATCAAGCTGTACGGCAAACCGATTCGAGTGAACAAGGCGTCGGCACACCAAAAGAACCTCGATGTTGGCGCCAACATATTCATAGGCAACCTGGACGTGGAGGTGGACGAGAAGCTGCTGTACGACACGTTCTCCGCCTTCGGTGTCATCCTGCAGACGCCGAAGATCATGCGCGACCCGGAGACGGGCAAGTCGAAGAGTTTCGCCTTCATCAACTTTGCCAGTTTCGAGGCCAGCGACGCCGCCATGGACGCCATGAACGGCCAGTACTTGTGCAACCGGCCCGTCTCCGTTTCCTACGCCTTCAAGAAGGACCACAAGGGCGAGCGTCACGGATCGGCGGCAGAGCGATTGCTGGCCGCGCAAAATCCATCGGCGCACGCCGACCGGCCTCACCAGCTCTTCGCCGATGCGCCCGTCAATCAGACCATGATGCCCGGCATGGCGGGACAGATGATGCCGCCACCGATGATGGCCCCGCCACCCGCTGTAGTGCCGGTGTCTAACAACAACATGGGAATGATAGCACCGCCGCCGCCTGTGCCACAGCCTGCTCCGTTCCCAGCCACGATACCGCCGCCGCCGCTGCCACCAATGTCCGGTGGCCAGCCGCCGCTGCCACCGACCATGGGCATACCGCCGCCGCCTCGCATGATGCCGACGAATGCCTGGGCACCGCCCGGCATGCCAGCGCCGCCGCCGCGACCGCCACCCAACAACTGGCGTCCGCCGCCCGTGCCGTTTAATCCGACGCCCTTTTCACGGCCCTACCAACCCGATGGCTACCAGTACTAGGTCCCAACTAATTCTAGCTTGTAGTTTATACACGAATTCAGACGAGAGGCGCGAAGCTCGTAAATGTAATTGTAATAGAATAGGCATGGAAATACGCCTCGTTTCTCCTCGTTTTCAGAAGTGAGAATACTTATTTTGTGCTACTTTCTTTGTCACAAAATAAATTGCGGTCCTTATAAATTATAAATTAACAATTGAACATATTTGGCATTAAGATTAAAATTGTATTATTTTTAGATTGCTACATTTGAATTAATTTCTCTTTAGGCGTAATGCAACAATCAGACCTGGCGTTTTACCATGCTTTTCCATGCGGTTCTAGAGCATTATTTATAATGAATTAAAACTAACATAAATAAAAACAATTGTCTAGCTCGGATGCAGTTTGTGGAATTTGAAATACAAAAAAATGTCTACATAAATTCCCCGGAATTATAGCCCGGAAATTCTAGTTATTTAAACTACACAAGCGAACATAACTCAAAACTCAGGGAGTTTTTAATGACAGCCTGCATTTTATACGCAAATCACTGAACAAAAAGCTCGTAAAAATTAGTTTTCCTACAAATGAACAACAAATAAAGAAAAACATCAATAAAATCCTACAAAATGAGTCTTTAAAATATTAATTTCATTGACGCTTAAATATCGTTGGTAGAAAGAAACCTTTTCAATACTTTTGGCGAATTAAATTGTATCGCTTTCAATCCTCTTTGTGTACTTCCGATAAATTTAACAATTTATTTAGCTATTTTCTACACAATATGAATAATACACTCATACCTCATACCTTAACGTTTGGTTCCACAGAAAGTGGCCGTAAAGCGAAATGCCGTATAACGACGAATCAACAATTTTAATACAAATTCTATGGGTTCGGTTTGAAAAACCCTTTTTATCCTTTTAAATTAAATAAAAAATACATACTAAGTACAAAGAACGGACGTACAGCGAGGTATGAGTGTGTATTTATTTTCTAAAAAGATATATTTAATATTTTTCTATTGAAAATGTTATATTTTTAGTCTAGAAACGAGAAAAAAGTTGTAGTTTGCATATCTTTGCATTTTATTTCGAATTTTTGCATATATCGAATTTAAATTTGATCTTAAAACAGTCAAAAAATCGTTAATTTGTCATTCGTAAAGCTTTTCTATGCAAGTTTTTTAAGATGATCAAATCTGCATACTGCATTGAATAAAATAAACATTTTTGACCATTTTTGATGATTTTAACGATGTAACCCCCATATAAATTTGTTTAAAATTGGGTTAAAAATTATTTTCCGCCTGGCATGGCTAGATCGACTCGTCTGTTGATGCTGATCAAGAATATGTATGATTTATAGGGTCGGAAATGTCATCTTCACTGAGTTCTGCGCTTCTGAATGATATTATATTACCACGAAAGGAGTATTAAAATTTAAATATGGATTTATCCCTAATTTGTGGAAAAATTTAAGCTTAAAAATATAATAACTAAGCTAAAAATACTTTAATTTTAATTCGGAAAACTGTTCTGAGTTAGTTTTTACAAGGCTAATAAATCTGCTTTATTTATTTTAAAATTAATTTTTTTAAATTTTTTGTTAATTTTAACAATTAAAAAAAAAAAAAAAAAATTTGCTTTCTCTACCAGACTCGGCTAGATCGATTCGCCTGTTGATGCCGATCAAGAATATAAGTTAACACGAGCCAACGTACTAGAACAGTTGGCTCAGTGTATGATTTATAATGTCAAAGTGCTGACCCGGCATTGG
>JAEIHY010001697.1:0-24073 GCA_018904565.1 Drosophila tsacasi
TTACTGCTTATGGAGTTAATTTTGTTTATGGTTTTTGGTATATGCACCTTGAGTGTGACCGTTCGAAAAATGCCGAAAAATAAAACATGCTAGAGCTCCTAGGGCAGGAAAATATCGATTAAAATAGTATGCTTTCGGCTTTCAGTTGCGATAAATACCACATGTGATTCTTAGGTGTCAAAATACAAAAAATACTGCATATATCAGGTTAGCGCATTCAAAATTAATTTTATAAAATAATAAACTCAAGTAAATAAATCTTTGTTAACTAATTTCTTCTACATTTACTTAAGCCGTTTGCATTTTAAGTACAAACATTAAATACACTCGAAATTCTATAAGGTTGCAACTTAAGAAAACAGTGATTATATTTATTTAATAACTCTAAATATTTATAGTTTCCAACTCAAATGAATTTCAGATTACATGTTTTTAGCCGAAAAAAGATGAAAAATCACTTAAAAAATAGATATATTGATATTTTGATATATTATCTCATAGCCTGGCCAATTACTTGCTTCAGATTAGATTTATTAAATAAAAATTATAACGTTTAAGTAAACGCTGCTACGACTATTATTTGGGATATCATTCCGGACACGGATTACAGCGGAACCGGAGGAAGAATCCGAATCTCTATATCTAGGTATAAGCCGGTTCGAAGAAGTACCTGGAGGAGTCCTTGGAAAGGACCTAACTTTCATATTTTGACTTATTATCAACAACCCTACCTCCTACATCTTCTCGTATGTCTCGCTGTACGGACAGGTGAGGCAGGTGTGCGTGTAATTGTCCTCCTCCTCGTTATAGGTGTCCGGACCAAACTCGTGCTCATGGATGGCGTGCGTCTTCTTGGCGTAGACGCTGCTGCGTACCTCCATGCGCAGCTGCTTCATCTGTTTGTTGTACTTGCGGGCCTTCCCCACCTCCCGCTTCTCCTCACGGCCCTCATGCTGGCGCACCAGCTCCTCTTCGCTACCCCACACTTCCAAGGCGCGCTTGAGGACCTGTAGGTGCAGGTACAGCTTCATCTCGCCCCAGCGCACGTTGTGCGGATTCTTGCGGCTGATGTAGCGCAGAGGCGGCTCACGCTTATCGAAGTCACAGTCCTTCAGCAAGTACTCCGCTTTCGCCTCCGTGCGGGTGATAAGAGCGTGGCGCTCCTCGTTGTCCCGACACTTGTCGCACACGGGATGCCCGAAGTTGTTAAACAAGTAAGAATCGACAAACTGGTCGCCGCATTCAGCACACTCCTCGTAATGCACAGGAATGGCAATGGCGTCATCTACGATAACGTTCCCATAGTTTGCAGATGGCTTTTCTCCCGCTGCTTCAGCACCCAGTGCGGCCGGCAGAACAGGCTGCTCCAGCAGAAAGCCACCTCCGCTGTCGATATACTTGGTGCCCTGCACCTTGATCACAGCGGCTTGTTGTCCCTTGCCCAACATGGCCTCCGGATGAGCGCCATCCTTGTTGCTGCACGGGTGTTATGGTTCTGATCAGGGCAAATACAGTAAGAAACAGGCACTTACCTGGCTATATCCTTGTAGGGATGCGCCACCAGCTTGGCTTCCCGCAACTTTTGTGCCTTTGCTTGATTTCTCTGGATGCGGGCTTTCTGTGCATTGGTTAGCTTAGAACTACTGGCACCTTGCAGGGCATCTGCACCTTCCACCTCCTGGGACATTTTGTGAATTTCACAAGTTATTTAAAATTGTTAAAAAGAAACGAGAGCGGCAGATTCCAATTTATAAATGATCTCTTCCTCTTTCCTATTGTATTATATCAATACATCGATATATTTATGTCGTGATTTTTTTCTTTACCAAATATCGAAATTTCGATATTTTTATTTGATATTTTTCGTTCTTTTCCAAGTTGCAAAGAGAAATCTATACATTAGAAGAAAAATTCTATTCTTTGTACTTTATTTGCATATTACATATTAAAATGCATATTTAAGAAAAAGTTGTATGAAAGGTTTAAAAAGGAGCTTAAATAAACGTTAAACGTTAAACAATTTAAAATAATATTAATTTTTTTATAAGGGGTAATTATTTTTCTTATTAGTAATAATTTATTCTGCCAAAATTTGTAGGCCAAATGTTGCTCCGTAATAAGATAAATAAATAAATAAAGAAAAAATCGACAAGTATCAAATATCAATTAAAAATATCGCAATTTCGATGTTTGGGCAAACAATAAATCATCTTTAGAAAAAATATCGATATATTGATATTTATCAACAAAATGCAAAATAAACACTTGAAACTGCTGGTGCGATGTCTCCTGGCCCTGCCCCTCATCCTGCTTGTGGACTATTGCGGCTTGCTGACCCACCTCTACGAGCTTGACTTTGAGCGTCACTTCCACTACCCGCTGACGGATGACCACGCAGCTGTCACCTCAGGCGTGGAAAAGTACTCCTATTTGCGGTTGCCCGCATTCATGTCAGAAGTCCAAGTGGAACCGCCCCGCCTAACGCTACTGATAAAGAGCGCAGTGGGAAATGTAAGGCGACGCGAGGCCATCCGACGAACATGGGGCTATGAGGGCCGCTTCTCGGATGTCCATCTGCGACGCGTCTTCGTGCTGGGCAGCGCCGGCGAGAGCGAAAAGGACGTGGCCTGGGAGTCGCGCGAACACGGCGACATTCTGCAGGCGGACTTCGTAGACGCCTACTTCAACAACACGCTGAAAACGATGCTGGGCATGCGCTGGGCCAGCGAACAGTTCAATCGCAGCGACTTCTACCTGTTCGTGGACGATGACTACTATGTTTCGACCAAGAATGTGCTGCGGTTTCTGGGCCAAGGGCGCAAGAGCCATCAATCGGATATGCTCTTTGCAGGCCATGTGTTCCAGACAGCGCCGCTGCGGCACAAGTTCAGTAAGTGGTATGTCTCGCTGGAGGAGTATCCATTCGATCGCTGGCCCCCCTACGTCACTGCCGGCGCCTTTATGCTCTCTCGCAAGGCCCTGATCCGCCTGTACGGAACTAGTGTCCAAATACCGCTATTCCGCTTCGACGACGTCTACTTGGGCATTGTGGCGCTGAAGGCGGGCATTTCCCTGCAGCACTGCGAGGACTTCCGCTTCTACCGGCCCAAGTACAGGGGTCCGGACAGCTACAACGCAGTGATAGCCTCACACGATTTCGGCGACTCGGCAGAAATGGAGCGGGTGTGGAACGAGTGCCGGTCGGCCAACTACGCGTAGTAGGAACCGAGAGCGAGAGTGTACATATGGATGAGTCATGAATGCTGCCCGCCTTATCAACTGAAATGATATGTAGATCAGTTAGTTACAGTGTCTTGATTTAATTTAAGCAATCTATCGTAAGCTTATATCGCGCAAAATTTTACTTTAGTTTAGAAGAAGATTATTTACCTTTGCAGTTTGCAATTGGATCAGAGCCCAAATTTGAAATCAATCAGACCTTAGCCAAAATTGAATTAATTTTAATACAGATAGCTGTTCTGTTTTGGACTCAATCTATGTTATAAATGGTTTACTATTTTAGTGATGTAAGCTTATTAAATTTTAAAAAATTTTCAACATTTTTTAAATATTTTATTATCAATTTAAAAGGTATAAATAGCGAATCAAAATGTATACTTTTTTGGGCAAATCAGAGTTTTAAGCCAAAAATGCATTTATTTTAATTCTGAAACTTTACTTAAAATCTTGATTTTTTTTTACTTAACAATATTTTCTTTTTAATGTTTGGCAATTATAATAGTGCAATTGTCAAATTTTTTCCTATTCATGAATATATCGACTAAGCTGTTGATGCTGTATTCTTGATCAGCATGTTTATGATTTAAAGGTTCAAAAATGACACCTTTACAGCTTTGCAAACATTTGACTAAAATTATTATACCTTCGAGGGGTAAGCCTCTATAATATAGCTGACCATTCTTAAAATGTTCAAATTTTTGTTCATAAGTTTAGGTTTATATTGTGTTTAGTTCATTTTTAATTGCAAAGAAGCTACATTTTGTAATGTTTAAGATTTAATTCAAAATAAAACGGAATATTTTCGATAACTCGGAACTAGTAGTCGATGAATCGATGGTCCTAGACAACCATAATATCGATGCATTGAATGCAAAAAATCGATTTTACTTCCAGCTCTACCCCAGCGTAAATAACTATAATTTCTGTTCGGTTCGGGTTGTTGTTCTTTTTTTTCGTTCGTTAATAGCACGCTAAAACAAATAACCGAAGGTAAATACCAATCAGCTGAACAGCAGGTGATAATGCGAAAGGCGCCCGGGTCGACGCAGAGGGCGGCGCATGGTTGGGAAAAATCTGGGCCAACGATCAGAAAGTTACGGCCAGCGATAACAAGATAAAAAAAACCTTCCTCACGTACAGCGGTGGAGGTACAGTGGAGACTGAAAAGTAGGAAATACTAGTTAACAGTGAGAAAACATGACATTGTTTGCATTTGTGACTGTGTATGTGTGCAAATGCGCGGGTCGCCGAGTGTACTTGTGTATGTGGGCAGTAAAATACGAGTTAATTAACTTTTTTACAGGAGAAAATGTTTCACGAAACGGAAGCTTTTTTGGCAATGCGTAATGTGCTCGAAAATAAACAAAAACAATCGGGAGGGGGAGCAGTAATTTCACCAGCGCACACGCACACAAACGCACACAGCATATCGAACATTGGCCGCCCCGTCGCCGCCCTTCTAGCTGCGGCTATCGATATTAGCGATAGCCGATACAGCGTCAAGTCGAACATATGCAATTACCACCGTTCTTCGCTTTCCTGCCAGCCTATTTCCCCGTAAAAAAATTGTGTAATATCCCTTGCAATTTTCCTTTTACGGAAATCATGGCATTATGCAGCGAGTGTGGGTTTAATTAGAGACCGACCGCATTTTTTTCGTTCACAGCTTTTCTGCCTGTAAGTCAATTTACATGCAATTTGAATCGAGTCCGAGAGATCGATCGGTAGCCCGAGGTTTTGGATCTGCATATATGTATGTATTTTGTAGATAAAGCTTATACACAGCTAGATCTATAGGCTACACTTGTCAAAATCAACGAACTTCATTGTTGTCGAGTTTTATAATTTTCATGGAATGTGACTCATTTTTGTTGTTTTTTTTAGGGTTCTTACAATAAACATCAAATTGTATGACTTTAAAACACTACATTTATATTTCATAAATATATCTTTTTGCTTAGCTGTTCACATAAATTATAGTTTTTTCTGCGAAAATCACAAAATACACAAGTTTTCGTATTGTTTCTCCGTGCCTATTTTAACTTCCGCTGCGTTTTTTCCGTTCTTTATCTTGTTTCCACCTTTCTTTTTATTTTCCTGATCTTTTTGCTGTCGCAGCAAATGATTTATGGCAAAAAAAAGCTTGTTTAAGCGTAGGTGCGGGCTTAAAACTCTGAATTCTGATGTCATACGTGATTTAAAAAAAAATACAAAGAAGGAAAATGTATGAAGCAAAGGAAAGGGAAAATCCCCAAATGAATTCCAATTTTATTACACAATTTTACTTAAATTCGTTCGAATTTGTTTGTTGTTATTTTTATAAAAGTCATTATTAATAAGTGATGGAGCTACGATATGTTTCACGGCTGAGATTATTTAAGAATAATTGTATAACGCATTAAATTAATTATCCACATCGATAGCATAGCAAAAAATGAATAGTTTTCGAATAATATTAACAAAATTTTTCGCTCTAACATATAGTCATCTAAGTAAGCAACAACATGCGTATATTTAAAAGCAAGCTTAAATCGTATTATATCGTATTAAATCCTTAATATATTCTTACTCATAAGAAATACATATTCTATTACTATGTTGAAATAATATATACTCATTCTTACAGTTAGAGATCCCCGATCAGCATTCAGACACCAAAATGCTTTCGCTGCAAAACCAACGGCAACCGAAGACCACTCCACTGGTGGACGACTACGAGATCTCGGACACGGTGCTGGGCCTTGGCATCAATGGCAAGGTGGTGCAATGCAACCACCGCCGCACCAAACAGAACTATGCCCTTAAGGTGCTGCTGGACAACGAGAAGGCGCGCCGCGAGGTCGACCTGCACTGGCGCGTCAGCGGCTGCCAGCACATTGTCAATATCATCGATGTGTACGAGAATACGTACAGCGGCCGCAAGTGCCTGCTGGTCGTCATGGAGTGCATGGAGGGCGGCGAACTATTCCAGCGCATTCAGGACAAGGCGGACGGTGCGTTCACGGAGCGAGAGGCGGCCCAGATTATGAACGAGATCTGCGAGGCGGTACACTACCTGCACAGCCGGGATATCGCGCATCGCGACCTCAAGCCGGAGAACTTACTGTACACCACTTCTCAGCCCAACGCGATTCTCAAGCTGACGGACTTTGGCTTTGCCAAGGAGACTTTCACCAATATGACGCTGCAGACGCCCTGCTACACGCCCTACTACGTGGGTGAGTGACCTTTTACAACAAAATTTGAAGTGATAAAATAAAAACAAAGGCTAGGAATCTATAAAAATCATATATTTTGACTTTCCTATATTTTTTATTGGGTTTTGCCTTTTCTTCACAGCTCCCGAGGTCCTCGGTCCGGAGAAATACGACAAGAGCTGCGACATCTGGTCGCTGGGCGTGGTCATGTACATAATCATGTGCGGTTTTCCGCCGTTTTATAGCAACCACGGCCTGGCCATTTCGCCGGGCATGAAGAAGCGCATACGCACCGGCCAGTACGATTTTCCCGACCCGGAATGGACGAACGTCAGCCAGGCCGCCAAGGATCTGATCAAGGGCATGCTGAATGTAGACCCCAGCAAGCGGTTGCGCATCGAGGACGTAATGCGCAATAGCTGGATTGCCCAGTACAATGCCGTTCCACAGACGCCACTCTGCACAGGCCGGATGCTGAAGGAGACCGAGGAGACCTGGCCGGAGGTGCAGGAGGAGATGACGCGCTCGTTGGCCACCATGCGCGTGGACTACGATCAGGTGGGTTTGCGCTCTGTTTTTGTTGAATTGGGTTGAGTGCTTTTAGCTGAAGATAGCTTCCATTCTTGTCTTAAGTACTGTAGTTTATAATCAAGCTGCATAATTTGATTTTAACACAAAGCGCAAAGGCTTGAAATAATATTAACTTAGGCAATTAGCCAGTCAACTGTATTCCTTTGTTCTACTAATTGTAAAAACTCTCTGTCTTGATATGTATATTTCAATTGGAATATCGAAAAGTCTCGTTGCTAAATTGTTTCAATTGCAAAAACGTTATTCAATGCTATTTGCTCGTTTTTTTCAGATGCAAATCAAGGCCCTGGACAAGTCGAACAATCCGCTGCTGACGAAGCGAAGGAAAAAGATCGAGGAGATGGAGATATATGTGGCCAATGCGACACGGAACCAAGCTGACAGCCAGAGAGAGAGGGAGTTTTAAAACTTGAGCGGATAAACGTTGTACAATTGGTTTACACAAAACAAAAACGATCCTACTTATACTTTACTTACTACTTCAACGACAACAGCAGCAGGAAGGCCAGGAAGCGACAACCGTTACTACTATTAAACCAACAACCTCTGCGAACTCTGCTCCAGGCTATACTACGTTACGTTTTCTTTTTTGTCCCCATTATTTCTATGTGTAATCCATATTTCCAAGTTAAAGGTTCTAAGGGTATTTTATAGTCCGCAAAGTGCTCTTTTTAGTAGGGAAAAAACTTGAAGCCAAGAGCCGGAAGCCTAGCTAGCCAGCCCCCAGTTGCAGCTGGAAAAATGCAGAATTTTCGATGCCTCGGAAGTGTTTTATTGGACTTAATTTTTTTTTTTTTTTGTAAAACTATTAATAATGTCAATTTTTGTGTACTTGACTTTGATTATATAAATGTATATGTATATCCGTGTGTATCATGTATGTATGGTATATATTTCAGGATAAAGTAAAGAACTAAACACAACAACAAACCATTATAAATTAAATATTACAGCAACTCTTGTGTTGGTTACAATAACATTTATTTTAGCTAACTCTGCAAGCGATATACCATTTTACCGTATAGCGTATTTTGTAGTCCAAAATCAATACAACAAAACAAGAAAGCCCCAAATAAATAAAAACAAGCTTATTTTACTATGATTAAAATCAAAAATTGTTTTATTTCGGGAAACATCTTCTCTTTCATGCTTTAAAAAGAGACGGACATAATTGAGTTCATATAAAAAAGCAGTAGTCTAAAATATACGATGTTTCTTTCTGTTCCAAATACATATGAGTATTAAGGTTTAACTCTTTTTTTTTTTTTGCAATTAGACCTTTTTTATCAAGATTAATCTAGTATTAAATACTAAACTTAATATATATTGGCTGCTGCGGCCTTCGACTCGAAATTTGACTTACTCAACTCAGCGATATCTCAGCGAAAAATATAGGTATTTCATCAAACTCAACGACATATGAAATGGCAAGAGGTATACCTTAAGATGGCTTATTAATTATTTTTAGTAAAAGCATAAATTCGATGCTACGTAAGCTCAAATATAGGCAAGAAACGCTGTTTTTCCACTTTTAGGTTAGGATATCTCGGAGACCAGAGCCAATTTGGAAATTCTGCCTCGGATTCAGATTCAGCGCACCTGTGTAATCAAAGAATTACGTCGCTAAAATTTAAAAAAATTTCGAAAAAATATCTAAAATGCTGATGATTTGTTAACCCAATAAAAACTAGCACCGGGAAGCTTTCCGACTTAAAATTTATTAATTTTGGCTTCTAATGTGAAGTCTTTCAATTTTAATTTTGTTTCCGATGGCCAAATCCGCTGAGTAACGACAGTGGTAAATAAAAGGCTCTTAGTGGACACAGTGTTATTTATTATTCAATATCCTTAATCAACAGTGGTGCAGTGCCTGGGCATGCATATACATATGTGTACCATCAATATACATAGGGTAAGCTTGGGATCTGGAACAGGATCAGGGAATGGACGGGACATGGGGTGGAGTGCAGTTGCAGTTGCAAATAACAGTTTGCCAGTAGAGACTTGCGCCTCTGACTTTGTGGTGGTGCCTAGCCTAAAGAGAGCTCCTCTCGAACTTGGCTTCGAGTTGGCGGCTTAAATATTGGTACCAGCTAAAGGCTACGACTAAGACAATAGTTAACATTTCACGTACATCCATCTCTCATCTCTATATGTTTATGTATATGTGTCTATTGATAGGAAAATTCCAAAATGATATATCGACTAGAAAATCACACTCAATATCATATTCAAAATATCGGAATATATCGAACTTATTGCATATTATCGAAGAATCAACCAAGTGTTCATTTTTTTGTTCAATATATCAATCAGGGTATCTATCGAATTTTCAAATGTAAACAACAAATTTCATTTAACGTAGTTGATAGTACCAAAAAATATCCAAAGATTGTATTTTTATTTTATTTTTGTCTCTGTTCGCTTACATTGGTGCTATTTATCAAACAGAATACCGAATCAACGGCTTTCGAAATCGATATTCCCCAAAGTCCCTAATACGTAAGCTACAGATTCGTTTAGTCTCTCAGAGTGTTCCTAATGTCGTGGTTTTTCTCTGGTTTGTCATTGATCATCCATTTGTCGTTTAGCATTTGTTTAGCGTTGGATTTGCGTTTTGTTGCATTGGATATCAATTTACAAAAAAGTGTGAGAGAAAATTCGCTTAGAAAAATACATTTGGTTTGTGTTTGTGTCTCTCTGCTGTCTATGTCTTGGATTTCCTTCTGCTCTGTTCGCTAGCCTTAATTTTACTCTAATGTCAGATATCGAGATTCACCGTATGTGTGTGTGTGTCATGGGGCTCCTTTCCCGCTAATAGTTGAACTTTAAATTCCTGCATTTGTTTCAAATCATCTCCCGGATGTCCCTTTGTCCATAGTTCTTTCTCGTTTCATTCGCTCGGTTCATTTCTCTTTTCATCTCTTTTAGCTATAGTTTTGTAAACTGAAGGTACATTTTTTTGTATCAATTTCATGATCCTCATTATCTCTCGAGGTCCTGCTCTCCCGTCCTCTAGAGGAAGCTGTCACAACTGTTCTCCGCCTCGCTGTTGGAGGAATCCATGGCGGGCAGCGAGGCGCCGCGTCGATAGACCCACTGCCGCTGTTGCTGGTGCTGGTGTCCATGTGAAGTGGCCGTTGCCTCACAGCTTGCGCTTGAGCTGGTGCTCCCGTTGCTGCTGCTCCCGCTGCCGCTGCTGCTACTACCACTGACAACGCTGCTGCTCATGTGACTTCCGCGACGTCGGGATGTGGACGGAGTGTCGGGCAGAGCGACGGCATTGAGGCGCGGAAAGTACTTGTACATCTCCAGAAGGTTGCCCAGCTTGATGTGCGGCTTGTACTCTACATCCTCCAGCGACTGGGCGGCAGAGCTGCTGCTGCTCAGCGGCGTCCAGAAGGTAAGGCCCAGCTGAGCCAGGTGACCGCCCTATAAAGTAATTTATATTTATGTAGTTAGCGCAGCCCCGAACAGAATAAAATAATATTGAATGACATTCACCTTGATGTCCGTCTCCAGTTTGTCGCCAATCATGGCGCACTGATACGGCTTGACGTTGAGGAAATTGCAGGCAGCATAGAAGATCTCCGGATGGGGCTTTTCCCAGGGCAGATCGGAGGACACCAACACGCAGTCAAAGAAGCCGCGCACGTGCAGCTTGGCCACCTTCTCCCACTGCGCATTCGAGGGCCCGTTGGTGATAAGGGCCAGGGCATAGCCAGCTTGGCGCATACGCAGCAGCAGCTGGACATAGTCGGCAGAAACGGCCAAATAACGATAGCGCAAGCGCAGCCACTGCGGATATATCTGCTCGGCGAGGTGCTTGTGCCGCGGCGGCAGCGATTCGCGCCACAGGTGTGTCCGCCACGAGTCCAGCGAGGTCTGCGAGTTATCCGGACACCGGCGAAAGGCCTTGAGGAAGTTTTGCGTGGACAGGCTGGCGTCATCCTTGCTAAACTGGTACTGCGACTCCAGAACATCGCCGAGCTGCAATCGAAGATCAG
Organism: Drosophila tsacasi; assembly: GCA_018904565.1. Lineage (NCBI taxonomy): Eukaryota > Metazoa > Arthropoda > Insecta > Diptera > Drosophilidae > Drosophila > Drosophila tsacasi. The sequence continues at coordinate 11,036 of JAEIHY010001697.1, forward strand.
ACAGAGGGAGAGAGCGGAAGAGTGTAATCAGCGGTTGTTCAATGTCACGAGATTGCCTAAGCAGTTGTAATGCCTAATCAGGGCTTTGATCGGTACACAGCCGCTGATAACTAGCGTGTATAACTGCATATTTATTACAATAAGCGGAGGTGCCGAGCTTAATAAGGGATGAATAACGAAAGGATGATCTACAAAAGAATCGTAACGCACTTCCAAAACTATCGAATAATTCCTTATTTCTACATATTTGCATGTGAATCTGCATTTTGCTAAATTAGTCATATTTTTCAAACTACATTCCTTGTTAAAAATAAGACTTTAAATATCTACCTTCTTTAAAATAATTCATATAATAATACATACGACTTTTAGAAATGGGTTTTTCCTACGAACATAGCTAGAAAGACTCGGCTTTTGATGCTGATCAAGATAATTTTATAGGGTCGGAAACGGCACCTTTACAACATTGCAAACTAAAATATTAAGATCCTACAAAGGGTATAAAAATAGGCATTCGGCCGTGTGATTGTTCTACCGAAAATACTATATACAGACCGATATAACAATCTGTAAATACCACATAGAGTTTCAATCTATTTCAAGGGCCTTTACCGGTACATTTCCGCCAATTGCTAACTTGATTTCCCCCCATATCACTGTCAGCTTACGTAAACACAGAACTAAGTGAAAGTGCAAGTGTATCAAGATTATCATAAATTTCAGTGGACTCTCGCTGTCTCCGATAACAATGAAAACAACTGAATAAAGAAACCGACAAGCTGCCGGGACAATGACAATATTTGGTGTCTAAACATAGCAATATCTGGGCTTTAAATTCGATAACGAAGGCAAGTGATTAAATTGCCAGCGATAAAACTATAAACACGTTAAAGCACTTGCATAAAATGCGAACTAAAAGTGAGGAATAATATTTGAATAAAGCAATAAATCGTTTCAATATATAACAACTTTCCCAAGCCCCCTGATGATAATCCGAATGCCTAGCGTGTGTTAATTACCATCTCTGAATTGAAAATGAAGTTAAGTTATTGTTGGATTCTATAAATAAATATATTATAAATTTCTTTAATGTATTTTATGGGATTTTTTCAAACAGTTCAAATCCATACTTGTATTCTGTTTTGTTTATTCAAATTGTGGCTTGTCAACGAAATGGGGGTCAATGCCTGATAGGATTCGGTGCAAAAATAGCACAAAAGAGTCATATTTTTGCATTTTAATAAATGGCTTCATTTAAGATTCTTGATAGTTAGTTTTCATTGAAAACCCAAATTAAAATTACTTTTAAACCAAGTCAATGATAGCAAGACCTTGAAAAGTGCATTTATAAATCAATATACACATGTATGTATATGTACATCGAAATATATATGTACATATTTCGATTAAAACGTTGAAAGCTTATGTATAAATCTATATTTGAACGAGGCGACAAATCTATATCCTTTTACATACATTAACCCAATATACTTGAAAGCCACATAATAAAACAACATATTTTCAATATTCATATTTTAATGTCTAATTAAATATTTTTTGATTTAAAAATTCGTAATGATGAGAAGCGCAAGGGTGGGGATGGACCCTGAACACCCCACTAAAGGGAATTTTTAATGTTAATAAATGCGTTTCCCGCAAATAAACCGATTTATTTATAAGCCTGCGAAATCATATATGTACATATGTGTTTTTGGGAATGCAAATAATAAACGACTTCCCCAAGTGCATTTTGAATGAAAATTAAGGCTTAATACGCTATATCACATAATCATCAAAGTATCAAAGGATTTTTGGAAGCCGCGAAAGTCATACATTCCAGTGGGATGGGAGCGGACCCCTTGCAAAGTGCATGTCTTGGGTGCCGAAAAAAAAAAAAAACAAATTACTTTAGTTTCGGGCGCGGGCTATCAGCTGGGAACCAAGTGGAACGGACGGACAGAGCGCGGGAGGAGGGACGTCCGGGGTTTTTCGACTACGTAACAGCGACAGCGGCGGGCTGCAGTGGAAAATTTTCTAGCTGCGCACTTTCACCCCCGATTTCAGGGGTGCCCGTGGAGTGCGTGGAACGTAGAGCGTGGAGCGTGGAAAGCGTGGACTCTAACTCACCTTACGAATGGCTTTCAGGTCGCCGGCCCGCGTTGGGATCAGGGTATTGTCCAGGTCAAAGTAGAAGGCAGAGATCTTCGCACATGTCGCATCGAAATGTGTGGTCTGCTTGGCGGAACTGGAACTGAATTTGCTAGTTGCCATCGAGGCCTCGGCCAATAGGAGGCAAATGGGAGGTACGGGCGCGCGGCGGGAAAGCTAAAGGAAATGCGAACGGGAAGTGGGAAGGAAGCCAACGGCGACGAGTGCAACTAAGATGCAGTTTCGAAATTGGCGCCACGGCACAACTTGTTCTGCCAACTGAAAAAAAAAACTATCCGCTCGCGTTGGCGGAGTTCAAAAGTGAAGCTAGCGGACAGGTGAATAGTAATGGCCATTGGCCATGGCAAGCACTTTAGAGGTGCAAGATAATCGATTCTGCCCATATCGATAGGTATTCATCGGGCAGCGAACGAGGTGCGAGCGAGAGCGTCGGATAGGGATGCCACTGCTTACGTACTTTTAAGTAGTTACCGTGTGCGTCAGAGCAAGACAACGGTAGTGTCATGTTGGCACTAAAAAGGTACTGCTGTTTGTGCGTTTCCGTGTATCAGCACGTCCCTATCGATAGTTCCGACCGATAGGTTTCGGCAAAAGAGTGGCATCACCGCCTTTTTGTCTCAAAATTTTGCTCCATTTAGTTTAGTTTTTCGTGTTAGTTTTTATACTCTTGAAAAAAGATGGACAAGAAGGAATCAGGCATAGAGGCATTTGCGCCAGGTAAGTGTGCAAGAAATACCTAAAGAGCGCACTTGAAAGATGCATCCCTTGTTCATAGAAACCATACAGAAAATGGACGAGGATGCTACCGCAGCGGCGGCCGTTGATTCTGATGTGTCGTCCAGCAAGATAATGTCACCAGAGGAGAGCAAGGAAGTCCTGGGGATGCAAGAGGATGAGCTCATCTCGCAGGAGACACTGCGCGCCTCGCCCATTCAGTGGCCGGAGCGCTGTGAGTGTAGAAAACGTGACCACTTTTGCACTTTGGCGCCATGTTTAACGTTCTTTCTTGTTTCAAGTCCCTGGAATGGAGGAGTTCCTAACCATGAGCGACACGCCTATCTACACGCCCAACATGGATCGTAGCAACAACCTAACCACCGAAGACATAACTCAAATGAACCGTAAGTAGAGACATGACCGTGAATCAGCCTCAAGTGGGACTAATTTTAGTTCCCCAAGCTAATTTCTGTGGCTCGCCCATTGTCTTTTCATAATTTGAACTTTAAAGTTCAAGTTTTTCAGGGCCTAGTTAGGGAGTTTTAATTGAAATGTTTAAAATACTTGTTATTTTTACGCAGAGCTGTCGCAACTGGAGCCCACTCAGTTGGTGGAGAAAATCAAGTCGATGCAGGACGAGATTTACCAGCTGGGACTGCGCGAGGCCAAGGAAATGACCCGCGGCAAGCTGCTGGGCATCTTCGACCGTGACCAGCTGCCCAAGCGTCAGCCGTAGGAGGATCTCGTCCCTAAAGACTTCGTAATAGTTTTAGTGTAAATAAACGTTATGCGTTTTCTAGTATGTAATCAGAAAAGAAACAAGGAACCAAAACGAATGACAGAACCAGTAACTAACGTTTATTTTGTCCATTAAAGCATTTTGCGGGTCCTACAGATACACATGCGAGGAGGAGTCGTGAAGAGGAGCGGAAAGGCACAGTTTGTTGGGCGATTCTCTCTAACGCAACAAGAAACTCTGTGGGGGATGTGTATATAATATTTGTTTCCTGCTATCCTTGCTACTCCTGCCACTGCATCCCGAATCGTTGCTCAAATGTGATCCTATTGTACACCCCTGCATCGGCCAGCTGCATCGGATCGGTGTAATAGGCAAAGCGCCGTATGTCCAGCATGGCCACATCGAACATCTGCTTCCAGCTGGTCAGATCCGTGACGCTCATGTGGATCGGCAGCTGCGGATCTGGTATATCGATGGCTGCCTGTAGCCGGTCAAAGGCTTCCGCTATGGGTCCCACCGACAGATTCACCCAGTATTCGGCCGGAAATCGCTTATTCTCGCAGAACGGCGCCCCCTTGCGCATGATAAAGACCAGCATGAGAATTTCGTACCGCTCTGAGCTCTCGTAGAAGCGCTTGGTGCGTGTCTTCTCCACGAAATCGATGAGCAGGATCAGCGGCGTGTAGTTCTGCAGGTGCATAAGCAGCTCCCTGTCCGTCCACAAGTAACGCCCACCTGCACCCCCTCCTCCGCTTCCCTTCATGCTAAGCATGCTCATGTGGCCAGGGAGTTGCTGGTGTTGTTGGTGGAGCTGCTGCTGCTGCTGTTGCTGTTGCTGGTGTTGCTGCTGCTGGTGTTGCTGTTGCTGGAGCTGCTGCTGATGATGATGAATGCCCGCTGCGGCTGTAACTGATGCTACTGGTACTGGTGCTCCGCTACTCGTTGCCACCTGGTTGGGCATGGCGACCACAATGCCCGTCTGTCTCTGGCACCCAATCTCCTCGACCATGTGCTGTCCTCTGCTGCAACTGCGACAAAATGCAATTAAGACAAGTTGCCCAGTAGCCAGTAGTCGTAACTAGGCCAAGGTCGGCTCGCGAAAGGGGGTGGGTGTTGTTACTTGTTGCAAATGCCAATGCAAATGCAATCAACTTACGGCGGAAATTAGATGAGCAATGAGCGGGAACCTGGAGCGGGCTGGGAAAGGCGGTAGGCGGCGGCACTTCAGGCTATAGCTATGGCAACCTTTAAGCTATTGGCTTGTCAGCTTTCCAGCTTTCCCAGCAGCTGCTGCGAGGGCAGTGTGTGTCCTGGACGATTGTTGCCACGCGAGTGCCAAGTCGCAGCAGCTCGTCACCATTCGGCCTACTCACGGGCGTTACTCGGCTTGCTCGGGAATCGGACTCGGCTCCAAGTTTGGCAATGAACTTATTGGATGCGGCTCGCTCTGCCCTGCACTTGGCAGATTGGCTTGGCTTGGCAACAAGCAAAAAGACAAACTGGCAAATTGTTGACAAAAATAAACCTTTTCATCGAAAAAGGCAAAAACTTCAAATTGGAACAAACATTATAATAAATTATAAGGAAAGAGCCTCTGAAAGTGTGCAAAATAAATAAAAGAATCCTTAAAATTGTTTTTTCGTTAAATGCAACAATTTCAAGACTTCAAATCCTTGGCCGAATTTGAAGGGTTAATTATAATAACATAACATGTTTTTTTGGAATTTTAACTTACCCAAGAAACCATTTGATAAAGCTACAATTTAAATCAATTATATTTGTATTTATTAATTGATTCACAGCTTGAAAATAGACATCTTCGGTTTTTAAATAAAAACTACAATATTTGTGGAATAATCATTAAACTTCAAAAATTTGTATTTTTCGAAAATAAACCAATTGTATTCATACTTTAGCACAAAATTCCTGTTCTGTTCACAACAAAAAACGAAAAGCTCAGCTTATGGCCAGTAACATATTTTTCATGTTAAGAAATAGAAACAAATAACTAAAACATTTAAAATTTTTTGATTCACAGCTTGTAGACATCTTCGGTCCTTAAATAAAAAATACAATATTTGTGGAACAATCTTTAACTTCAAAAAGATGCATTTTTCAGTAATAAACCAATTTTGTATTCATACTTTAGCACAAAGTTCCTGTTCTGTCCACAACAAAAAACGAAAAGCTTAGCCTATGGCTAATAGAAACAAATATAAAAAATAGACTTCAACCTATAAATACTGGGATGGACTTAGCAGGGCTCTAACTTGGCCAGCCAAATATCAAACTCGGCCTTGTGCTCGTTCTTGATATAGCGTCGTACCCCGACAAACAGATAGCGCAGCTGAGGATCCCCAAGCGTCTCGCGGAGCACCCGCATCAGCTGCTCGAAGCTTCCTTCGTTAGCCTTATTGTAGTTGATCAGAGACTTGCCAATGTCCCGGAACTGTTCCTGCCCAACCCGGCTGCGCACCTGATAAGGTAAATAAATCTATATAATTTCGGACAATATTTTTTAAACATTTCCCAGCTTACCTCCCGCAAAAAATCGTTTCTGTCTTCGGGTGCCACCTTCACTTGAGAACTAACAGATTTTGGCTCTATTTTGACCTTGATGTGAGAAAAATATCGTGCTCATTAGCATATCGAAAAAATCGTTATTGAAAATCTTATTATGCTATGTTTGAAAAATTAACACGTTTTTTCCGTACCTCGATGTTCTCCACCAGCTTGTAGCGTTTTTTGGGTGCCTGGGAAGTACTGCCCCCCGTCTCCAGCGGCGGGAGCGAGCTGCGCTCTCGCTTGTGGATCTTTACCAGGCCACTTTTGCCGCTGCTGTTGCTGTCCGAGCAGCTGTTGAAATCGATACTCTGGCCAGGGAAGTAAATAAATAAAAGATAAATAAATTAAGACCCGATACTCACCGAGACATTCGAGTCGAGACGGCGCATAAAGTCCATGGCATTGGGTGTCGCTGCTTCGCCTGTTCCCATCTTTCGACCAGCTACCTGGGCATAGTCATCGGGTGTCCACGGATTGATGGAATTGGCCATCTCCACTTTCCTAATGGGATAATAATAAACCAAAGAAGCGGTTAGCGTGTAGTCTTTCCTTCTCTTCTTTGAAATACCCACAGTGCCGTTTCGTTGGCCTTCTTGAAAGAACAACTTGAGCCCGGCTCTCGCTTGATCTGGGGAATAATGGCCGCCAGGGGCTTATCCTCCTTCGGCTTGCAAACCGTCTGCAAAGATGGCTCCAACTCGCGTTCATCTGGCTGCTTTATCTGGATATAAGGAGGAAAAGAAGGGATAAAGAGAGATAAATAAGAAGAGATCCTCCTACTCACTGTGGCCGCGGCATTCTTGAAGAACTGATGCAGCTCTCGGATAGTGGTACCGAAGGCCTTAAAAGCCTGCCGTTTGCACAGGTGACCACTTATCCATTTGGACAGCTGCTCCATCTGGGATTGGGGACATTGAAAATGTTTTGAATAATTCGAACTTTTCAAATTTCATAACTTAGCTAACAAAAAATTAATAATTGTATTATTTGTGTTTGTTTTTATGAGGTTCACAAACCAGCATTTGTAAGTCTACAAATTAAAAAATATCTTATTCAAAATAAACTTAACAATTTCACTTTAAACCGATGTATCATCATTCCTACCTGAGAAGGGTGTTGGAAGCGCGAATCGCACAGCAGAATGGCGCCATAGTCGTTCCGATGACGGATCACTCTCCCAATGGCCTGGTTGACGGCCCGCGAGGCTGCCAGACTATACCATTCGTTGCCGCTCAGAAGCTGGTTGTCCCGCGTTCGATTTGCGTCCAGGTAGGATCGCTTTAGTATTACCTTGGGGTCCTTCAGTGGCGGAAAGGGCAGACCTGTAATGATGACCGCCCGCCCGTTGCGATCGGCAAAGTCCAGACCCTCAGATACCTTGCCGCGAATAACGGCCATGAACATACCGCCCTTGGAGTCGCTTATGGCCTTATAGAACTCCTCCATGGTGCAGATGAACTCATCCTTGTCCCGCGGCTCCACAAATATGGGTTTCTTGGCCGCAATGTGAGCCCATACACCACTTGCCTTCCACGAATCCACGCACTTGTTGAGCATCGGATACGAGGGGAAGAAGACCAGCAGGCCGTCGGGCACGATGCGCGACACATTCATGATAGTCAGGCCCAGGGAATTAATGTACTTAGGGTTGTCCCTGGAAAAAGAAAGCATCTGGTTCAGAGCTGTTGTGGGAAGCATTGCGGAATCCAAAAGCTCACCGATTGGTGTAGTTCGATATAAGCTGCTGGCGATCGGGACCGGTGGCAATGATGTTTACATACACCTGAGATTGATCGACTATATGCGGATTCTCCAGACGCTGGGCCACCGGAATTGCCAGCTCGGCGATCAGCGGCTTAAGCGGTGCCAGTGTGCCGCTGGTGAGGATCACGCTACGCACTTGGGTATTGAGCAGCTGCTCCATGCCAAAACCAGGATTGAAACACCAGAAATTGACAATCTTGGCCTGCTTAGAGCTGCTCAATGTGCCCTTGTCGAGCCAGCCTCCCAGCTGTTGCTTGTTTCCGGGCTTACCCTGTCCCTGCTGACCTTGCTGCTTGGTCTCCTCCAGCTGAACATGCATCTTGAAGCTGGTATAGACTTTGCTCATCGCATCCTGTTTGTTGGCAAATACGATGGTCAGGAGATCGCTAAGCAGGGTGAATGTGCCGCCCCTCCTAATGCTCTTCCGCTCCGATGCCACCATCAGATACTGTATGAGCTTGTCCAGCAACGACTCAATGGTGGCCACATTGGCAAAGGTGAACTGTGGGAGGAGCTTATAAGAGGAAGAAATGGAGCAAGAGTGAGACGGTGCCACTTACATTCGCCTGTCCCAGCAGCTCGTACATCTTGTTGGCCGGATAGGTGGTGCCCTCGGTTACATTTTCCACCGGCACGGCATCGATGGCCTTTTCTAGCTCCAGTAGCATCTCCTTGAGCAACGTCAGATCTTCCAGCGTAAAATCCTTGGGCTCATCGGCACCCATATCTTGGGACTCAACACTAGTGAAGATCTTCATCACGTCGGTGATGTCTTCAATGGCCATGGCTACGTCCGAGGAGCGAATCTGCACAGAGGCGGATTCCTCGCAGATGTTCTCAATATTGTGTGCCTCGTCGAGGATTACAATCGAGTTGCTCAGCTCGATCTTGTTGGCCTTTCGTGCCTTGGGATCCAGCAGATAGTTGTACGGCATAAAGGTAATGTCGGCCTGGCCCACCAGCTCCTTCGAGGCAAAGTACGGACACATCTTGAGGCTCTGACCGACCTTCACAAGATCCTCGATGTCCATGATGCTCGGACCGAGAAAGTCCGGATGATCCTTTTTAGATTCGACGCGCAGCTGAAACGAGCAGGTCTTGGTGTGGATGCGCAACTTGCACATATTCGTCTTGTTGGAGTTCCCCTGCTCACGCATCACCTCCGGATGGATGCACAACTGGTCGCGGGAGCCCAGCACCACAGCCCGCATGTTGGCATACGCCGTCCGCTTTAGCTCCCGCATCGCCTGCGTCAGTTGGGAGTGTGTCCGTGACGCGTAGATCACCTTGGGCACGCCCCAATTGTTGACATTGCCCACGGTCTTTGCCAGATCCGAGAGCTCAACGCCTGCCCCCGCTCCCGCTCCTTTGTCGCCCTTATCCAGCTTGAGCATCTGCTGCTGATGCTCAGCCTGGCGGGTGCGAATCCAGGCCAGTGAGGAGCAGAGCAGGCTCAGCGTCTTGCCGGTGCCTGTGGGTGACTCGAGCATGCCGTTTGTGCCGTCACGCATGCACTGGATCACCTTCTCCATGTACGACCGCTGCACCGGGTACGGCTCGAAAGGGAAGTGCACCGGGATGCCTTCGATTAGGATCTCCGGCATTTTAAGTTCGTCCGTGCTTTATTTACAAATCCACCTTTGTTGTTGCACTTTTTATTTTGCGCGCCAAAGCGGGGTTGCTAAACATGTGATTATCGTCGTTATCGCAGTCAGTTCTGCGAAAATAGCCGATTCTGGTGAACACATATATTTCAGATCTAATAATTTAAGAAAAAAAACATAGAAGTGGATACGTAAAATAGATTTACGTTTGTGTATTGCTTAAATATTTCCAATATATAGAATGACTCTCAGAATTTCTTTTTTTTTTTATTAAATTTTTAAATATTAATACAAATTACAAACTCATTTATGTTCTCGTCGTTGCCTTTTTTATATGTGATTATCGCCGATAAACAGTATAATATATCAAAATGTCAATATATCGATATTTTTGTTTTAAAATTATATCACGATTTTTGGTTCGCCCAAATATCAAAATAGCTATATTTTTATTTCATATTTTTATATTTTTTTTATTTCAGCGTTATCGAAAATATATAACGATTCCGATAGTTTTGTACTGACCTGTTTAATAAACTTTTAGCTGTAACCATTAATACATTATTCTCAGCGAATGTTTCTGATAGACAAAATTTAAAAAATGGTAAATACCAGTCTAAGCTTGGAGTTAAATATCCGATAAAATATGTATTTACCGTTCAAATTTTCAATTTCAAATTTATTCGGTTGGAATATTTAAAATTGCTATAAAATAGGTGAGGCTGCAGCACTAACCAAGAAGAAAAATCTTTAAAATCGATTAATCGGAAAACTTTTTAAATTACTAATTTTTTTATTTAATTAAAATGTGATTTTTCGTATATACATAACAAAAGTAAAAATAAGTTTAAAACCTGAGATCATTATAAAATATATTACATCAATGAATTGCAATGCGTTCTTTTGTATTTTTCATACATGAAGAAAATAAGATGAGATCATTAAATATTAGATCAATTAATCCAATACTCATTGATTTTTTTCATCAAAAATATGGTTATTTACTATTTTTGGCTTCAGAGCCCTTCCAGCCCTGCTGAAAATCCATTAAGACTCCATTGAGCGGGGACACATAAGTATCTCAAAGCACACTCCTTCGAATGCTCAATTTTGATAGGCGTGAGTCTGAGGGAAAAGGACGCGTAATAAAACACAACAACTTTGCAGTTAGCTTGCCTATTTCCCTTGTTTTTTCGTAATGATACGTTTATTTCCTTATAGAGGCCGACGATACATCGATTCTTTTGAAACCAAATCGATAATGGACCTAAAAAAGAATCGATAGTATCGATGCTGAAATCGATTTTTTCACAGCTCTACCCTAGCCAGCACCAGCTCAAATTGTTTTTTTTAGTCGAATCGAACGGTTGGCCGGAGCAGCCGAAGAAGAAGAAATACAAAGAAGAAGAAGAAGCAGGCACAGCCGGAACGCAGGCGTGTGTGTGTAAGCAGCCCCCACCAATACCTAGGCGAGCGAACGATTGTGGAGACGACGACAACACGACGGCCGCCCATTGTTGTTATTGCGGTGGCGGGCGGTCGGACGTTCAGTCGTTCGGATAGGTCGCAACGACCGTTAGTCGCGTCGTCGGTCGTTCTCGCCCGTGCACCTAAGCAGAGCCACATACACGTAGTAATACGCGCTGCCCCACTCCGTTAGTCGTCCATCGTTCTCTCTTGCTCTCGCGCTTGCTCGCTCTTTCCCCTGCTCCCCAACCCCCTTCCTCTTCGTGAGCCTGTGTGCTCGCTCGCTCGCGGTGGTGATAAATTTTTTTGTTGGCACAAAGTAAAAATATAACAGAATAAAAAATCGTGGCGCGGATAGAAGCTAATCGAAAATTATTGCAAGTATTGGCGATTTGAGAGGAGTAAGAGGAGCGAGAGCCGCTACCGCCGCCACTCTGCTGTGCATTTTTCGGTTCTCGTTTATATTTTTTTGTTTTGCGTTCGTTGGTTGTTTGTGATTTTTTTATCGCAGAAGCATTTGTTGTTTGGTTAATTGGCAGCGTGTGTGAGTGCTTTCCGAAACTCTCACTCGACGAAGTACTTGTGCCAGTTGAGATGCTGCTAGTCCGCCAGCTCGCGTGCGTGTGTGTGTCCGTCCAGTGCATAGTAGTTGAGTGCAGAGAGTTCCAAAATGTAAAGAGAGCTTTCAACTGTGTGAGTGTTATTTTTGTTTCAAGATGGGCTTATCCGGTAAATTGCAGCGAAACACAAATAAATTATATGCATAAATTGTGCATGCGATCTGCAGTTCAAAATTTGAAAGCTTTGGCGGCTACGCATGCGGTTAATCGAGTAGCCGGCGGCAGCAACTCTGACGATAAACGATAGGTGGCAGCGATGACACGATTTCCCACTTCTAATCCCAGCATTATTATCACATGCAAATTAAGGTCAGCCAAACTGGGTGTGCGTTTGTCAAATGGAGAAATGATTAAAAAAAAAACACAATTGCCCTCACCGCCCGAGGACCCTGCCCTCCCCTATTTGCGAATGCAATAACTTAGCAAGTTGTGTGTTTATCGCATCGCACTTTTTGTCAGCACTGGCAACCCTGGTACGCTACGGCGGCTGCATAAGTAAATTCCGACGAAGAGCCGTGTCATTATAACTATCGCCCTTTTGCCGTCGCCAACCTTCAGCTCGATTAATTGGCCACAAAAACTCGATTACCGAAAGCGGCGGTCGGCCTAAATCATTTCTTTTGAGTGGATGTGTGTGTGTTTAGATTTCTAGCGTCGAACACAATAGGGCAACTGCCTCCGCCACCCCGTCTGCCCACCATCACTGTACGGGTGGCTCCCACACTGTCGCTCAGAGTTGCCAGACCACCGGCAACAACAATTGCTTAACTCAAACTTTGCGTTATTATATCGAGTTACAAACACACACTTAGTTCAGTGTCTGCGAATGGATCTTCGGTGGGGATGATGGTGAGTGCAGCCAGCTTCACCTGTGCCTCGGGTGTTGTGCTCCTGTTGACCATCTGGCAGCCTTGGCTCTGCGTATGTGTGCTCTAGTGTGCGTCCGTGTGTTTGCGCTCTTATTCAAATAGAAATTGAATGTTTTGCTCTCGAATTCCGTCAATCACCGCCGCAGCGTTAACGGTGATACCGCGATATAACTGGACGGTGATTGTGGCATCTCCGGCAGCTTCTAGTCTGGCACTAAAGGGGAACATTGGAGACGTGTTGTATTAGAGATTGTCGTTTTGGCGATCGGAACTCCCGGCTTTGAGTTATGAACATATCTTCCTCGCTTTTTTGGCCCGTGAATCCTCTTGCTCGGCCGTCAGAGATGCCTAGGTCGTGCATTCACGATCGTGAGCGGCGGGTCGGCGGAGGCGTTGTGTAATCGATTTCGGCTACCTGGAAACGACACACTTAAAGCAAGAAGTGTCAGACCGATCTCAAATGGTTTTTTTTTTATACCCTTGCAGGGTATTATAATTTTAGTCAGAAGTTTGCAACGCAGTGA